>BMAU01001791.1:0-118511 GCA_019973935.1 Trichonephila clavipes
ATTCTTAAAAACAGCACTTTTATTCGATATAAACATGTAAATTTTAAAATTAATTTACCCACGAGGGTAATGTTTCAAAATGGCCTCCGACCTAACGCGCCGGTGCCGAGAGACTCTCTCTTATATAAAAAAACACATTCTTACCGGAGGGGGAGCACAGTGCGCCTCCTGGTGAAGGGAGGAAACACTACACCCCCCACACAAGATTGATGTGTCACATGATACTCAATCTGATCATAAAACATAAAATAATATACATTCATATAATACACTAAAATACAAGTAATTAGCATTACCTCACACTTTAAAAAATATGAAAAATAAGTATACATAACAAATTACACAAAACTAAATTAAAAATACAATTTTGATATGATTAATTATACCATAATAATAAAGAAAATTTAAATTTAAGGAATTCACATAATAAACATTAATATAAAAAAAAACTGTTACTCGAAAAGAAACACTAGCATTTTTAAATGTAAATAGACACACAAATAATATAATGAGATACACAAAATAAGATAAAGAAAATAATTATTCACTAAATCCAAAATTTCTTTTAAAATTGAAAAGCACATTTGTTACACTAATCGTGAGAGTGCATCAGCGTGAGGCATTTTTACACCAGGACAATGTTTGATTGTCACACATTGAACTTTTGTAGAGCAAAAGCCCATCGTTGTAGCCTCGCAGATTGTGGTGCACTTTTTGTTAAGTAGGGTAAAGGGTTATGATCAGTATAAAATTCAATTTCAGTCCCAAATACCCATACTTCAAACTTTTTTAAGCTCCACACAATCGCAAATGCCTCTCGTTCAATAGTTGACCATGACTGTTGGGTCTTACTTAATTTTTGACTTGCATAAGCAATTGGGTAACACTTATCACCACATTTTTGTCACAGGCAAGCAGCTATGCCAATTTGCGATGCATCTGAATGAATGGTATACGGTTTATCAGGAACTGGAGAGTACAGCGAAGGTGCTTCCACTAAAGCCTTTTTAGAAGATGAAATGAGGAATCATGTTTCTCAGTCCATGGGATGGAATCAGGTACTCTCTTTTTTGGTGAGTTCCGTCAATGGATACACAAGTTCTGAATATTTAGGAATATACTCTCGATAGTAATTACACAGTCCAAGTACACTACGAAGCTCCTTCTTCGTTTTAGGCACTGGTAAGTTGTTGATAACTGCAGTCTTTTCGGGATCTGGTTCGTGCTTACCAGAACCGATAATATGACCCAAATATTTAATTTGAGCTTTTCCAAAGGCACACTTTTTTGAGATTCACAGTGAAATTTAACTCTGAAAGTTTCGTTAAAATAGTATCCAGATGAAGAAGATGTTCTTCCCAATTTTTGGAGAAGATTGCAATGTCGTCGATGTAGGCACGTGAAAATTCTCTGTAACACGATAATGCTTTGTTCATTTCACACTGAAATGTGGCAGAGGCATTTTCAAACCGAAACTCATCACCTTGAAACGGTACTGTTGCCGATGAGTCTTGAAAGATGTAAGATTTTTGCTGTCTTCAGCCATGGGTATAGCCCAATACCCCTTCAAGAGATCTAACGTTGTGATGATATTGGCTCTTCCAATAGAATGTATGAGCTCCACTGCATCTTCCATCGGAAAATCATCAGACACACTCTCCGAGTTCAGAGCTCTGAAGTCAACGCAAAGTCGTAGGGTACCGTCTTTCTTGTTAACGCAAACAATTGGATAGGCTATTTCTGCGTCAGATTCTTCAATTAAATCAAGTCGCACAAGCTCCTCTATCTGCTCATCAACTTTAATCTTCAAGGACTCGGTATGCGATATACGAACGGCTTTTACGTTCAATGTTCGGCTTTAAGCGAATTCGATGAGTCCCTACTTTGGCTATTTTCACATCACTTGTGAATAGTGTTTGGTGTTTTAGAACAATCGCTAGCACTTGTTCCTCTCACTCTCCTTCAGATGATTAAGATTGATTTCATGTAGAACTCTTTCAGATGTGGACCTCGATAAATTAGGAGTGGGATGGATTTCTCCGAATTCGTGGTCACCTTCAAAAATGACCCCAACTGCAAGTGCACGAGGATGATACTTCCTGATTTTATTCACGTGAACATGTCTTACAGTTCCATCGGACAGTTTAACTTTATACGAATGGGGTGGATGGTGTTGAATTATCTCTCCAGGTCCAGTCCATCTCGCATAGATCTTATTACTAGAATCTGGTATCACAGCAAAACAACTTGTTCTCCGATGCTAAAATTCTTCACAGATGACCTCTTGTTGAAATAATCTCCATAAGCCTTTTGTTTCTGAGCAGCAGTTAAAGAGGCACTCTCAGCAGCCTTTTCCATATTTATCTTCATTTCCTGAAGGTAATCAGCAGCTGACTGGGAAATGTTCGTCGGAAGATGTATTTCGCCTGCCCAGGATAATTTAAGAATGGCTAACGGCCCTCGAGCTTCTCTGCCATAAAGTAACCTAAATGGTGATACACCAGTGGTAGTGTTCGGTACTTCACGGTATGCAAACAACAAAAAAGGTAATTGTCGATCCCAGCTTCGTGGATCTTCACGAATAACGTGATGAATCATGTCCTTCAATACCTTATTCCATCTTTCAACTAGTCCGTTGCTGGCCGGGTTGCCAGGACAGGAAAACCTAGGACTAGATCCAATCCTTTTCGTAAATTCTTGGGTTAAAGCCGACTTGAAGTTTGTGCCTTGATCACTGGCAATTATACTCGGAATTCCAATCCTCGAAAATATTTGTAATAGAGAGTCACATGCATTTTTGGCTGTTAGGGATCTAAGTGGTACTGCTTCAGGCCAACGTGTATGTTGATCCATCATAGAAAGAACGTATTTATGCCCTCTACCAGATGGCGGTTGAATAGGTCCGATCACGTCTATGTTAACAATCTCAAAGGGAAGTTCAGGACGGACAATAGGTGTAATGGGAGCTCTATCTCCAATTTTCTCAGGCTTCCGAAGCTGACACCCTTTGCATGTCTGGACGAATTCAGCAATTTCGCCAGACATATTTGGCCAAAAGAAATTATATTTTATCCTCTCTTTTGTTTTCTTAACCCCATATGACCTCCAAAACTGACTCATGGGCTAGTTTCATTACCTTATCTATTCTGCAACGCGGTAAAACTAATTGCATAACTGGTTCATTTAGAATTTTATCCCTGTGATAAATTAATCCATCAATTAATAAAAAATTTCCTTTGTTTAATTTAAACTCTTCACGAACCGTTTTAAGAGAATCACAAGTATTCTGCTCATCTTTCATTTTAGTGTAATCCGAATTAAAATTTATATTATCTGAGTCACTCTCAACATAAAATATATCTTTCCCACACTCTGCTTCATTTTCATCATTTGAAAACGCAATAGAACTATCAGCCGATTCGGCAAAAATCTCATTTTCCTTCTTATTATTTTTGTCATTTATTGAACACAAAGACTCATATAAAGCAGGAGGTATTAAAGCATCAGCATTTAATTTATCTGTGATCGCTACCAAGCAATCCATTGGATGATTCAAAGAATTATTATCGAGAGCTATAGCGGTTTTAATTAGTTTTGCTTCTACATTTTCTCCGAATGCAGAGCTTAAAATAATTTTTCCGAATTCATCATTAGAACTACCTGGAAGGTATCGGAATTGCATATAAAAATCTGGGTTCCGCTATCCAAAACACAATTTATTGCTTTCCCGTTAATATAAACAATTACATATTTCAAAGGCTCAAGGTCAACTTTCGGTTGTACATATTGCACTTGAGAAGTCTCTTTTTTCTCATTTTTTAATTTAGAATACTTTCTATTACAATCTCGAGCTAAATGGTTTCACCGCAAATGTAGCATTCTATTTTTTTATTTAACCTACTTTGTTTTGAGTTAATAAATTTGTTTTCTTTCGAATTGAGATTTATTACTTCCCGTCTCGCGTTAGGAGGGATATATTTAAAATCCTTGCGTGAGTCATTCTGATTATGACATGCTCTATGTGTAAACTCCGAAAATGATTTTCCTTTACAAGCATAAAAACATGTCACACTCTTTTCCCATTTCAATTGGTTTTGAACCAATTTTGCTCCTGTTTTATATTTATATGAACGGCAGTTTCATTATCTAATGTTTCATATAGTTTATCGCTAACAATTAACTCCTTTAAAGAATTAAAATCATTTACATTTCTCAAATTACAGTATTGATCCCAATTCGTTAACAAACGAGATGCCAACTGAACATGCGTTTCATTTGGCATTCGTTTCGCTTTTTGAAAATTTTGTAAGCAAATTAAAGGTGTTGGCTCAAATTCTCTTAGAACTAAACTTTTTAATTTAGTATAGTCGCTTATTTCTTCATCTTTTACATAAACCAAAATATTTTCGGCCTTTTCTCCTAGCAAATTTAAAAGAATTTCTTTAAATTCATCCGGCACATTTTTGGTTTTAAATGAACGTTCTAAAGAAGAGAAAATAAATTCCACCCCTCTTGTTTTTTAGGAATCGGCAGAGTTAAAGTACGAACACTTAGAATAAAATTTTCTATCGAAGTTTGCTTTGTTTCGGGATTTGTACGCTGCAACTCATTGCTATCCCTTTGACTTTCCAATTTTGCCCTTTCTAAATTTATTTTTCCCAATTCTATTTCCAGTTTAACTTTTTTCCAGATTTATTCTTTCAAACTCAAGCTGCGATTCTGCCGTTAAACGCGCTTGCTCTTCCTTCGATTTTCTGTCCGCACGCGCTTGTTCTTCGTACGATATTCTGTTCGAAATAATTGAATCTAAATAGTCATCCATAAACTCTTTATTGTTTTTATACTTCTCGCTATTTAAAATTAAATTTTTAAATCTAGCACTTTCATTTCTGGGGTTGTTTTCTCACCCAATTCATCCGCAATTAAAATTAATTCCTCTTTTCTAGTTCCGCGAAACATGATTAGAAAGAAAGAATTATACCAAATGAATTAACCCAGAAAATTTAGAAAAGAGAAAAAAAAACCTTGCTGAATTCGCTCAAAACGATACAAAAGGGTTGCCTACCTCGTGGTTCCTTTTGACGTCTTGACTCCCTCAGGCGTTCTAGATCCTGTCGTGATGCGCCAATGTGATACGTTGTGGTAAAATGTATAATGTTGCCGTTTTCCCAACAGAGAGACGTATTCTTAAAAACAGCACTTTTATTCGATATAAACATGTAAATTTTAAAATTAATTTACCCACGAGGGTAATGTTTCAAAATGGCCTCCGACCTAACGCGCCGGTGCCGAGAGACTCTCTCTTATATAAAAAAACACATTCTTACCGGAGGGGAGCACAGTGCGCCTCCTGGTGAAGGGAGGAAACACTACAGCCTCTATTATAATAATATTTTACCTATATATAGCTCAAATTTCTCTACAGAGGCTTAACCAGAATTTTTGAAATATATAACTTAAAAGTGGGTTTATCCATGTTTTACGACGACATAGGGGAAAAATTTTTTTAAAAAAACGCCGATAATTATTTCAAATGGTTGTAACTCTGATAAATAACGTGAATTTTTCAAAAATCATAATTGAGTCTCTGTACAGAGGTCTATACAGGCAATACATTATTATAACAGAAGCATTTTTCACAAAAGGAGAACATTTTGAAAAAAGGTTATTCTAAGTTAATTTTTTGCCGAAATATTGTATTTAAATAATTGTGTATGTCAAAATGTCCTTAAAACAACTCTATGCATGTATTCTAATCTAAATGACACTAAATATCATAAAAATTATTCATTTATGCAACTTTTTAAAATCACGGGTCCGAACGTAGTCGGATAACTTAAAGCATTATTTCGAAAAATTTGATGTAAAAAAGCCTCTTGAAATTGAAAGCATTAATGACAAATCCTCTTATTTCTCCTGCTCTCTCTTAATTTGAATCCATAAAATTCCGACAATTAAAACATATATAACTTCGAAGTAAAAAGTATGGGGGCATAATTAATGACTCTTCGTTCCATTAGCAAAAGCTGTTGAAAGGATAAAAAGGAAAGAAAAGAAAAGTCAACGCTTTTCCCCCCTCAAAATCTTTCAGGGTAAGACTATTTTATGAGCAAGCATGAAGGATGAGAATAATACCAATTTTCTGTATCACGATGTAATTAACAAGCGCCATAATAAATCAATTTCATAATTTAGAAGTCATATGAAGAGTGTCAAAAGATTATCTTCTTTTCTTTGCAAGTTTAGCTTCCTAATGCATCATTTGAATCTAAAAGAGATTATTTATAGGTAATGTGAGAGGAAAATAATTCTTTTTTTCCTAAAAGAAGCAAGATAAAAAATATTTTTAAACTGTGATTCGTAAATACTTTCTAGATTAAGAAGACTTGGTACCATTTGAACTACTTTCTTTCTTTATGCATTTAAAACTTATATTTTAGCATTTTATATAATGTTTCTATTCAAGAAAATGATTCGAGATGGAATTTTTCACATATTATTCACACAATTTTATAAATTAAAATGTTTTGAAGAAAATTTGGAAAATTTTAAAATTCACTCCTTCTGTAATTATTAATATTTTGACCTGAAACTTTTTTTATTATTCTTATGGATATTATAAACAACTTTAGGGATCTATTTTACAATAACTTAATTCGTTTTTGAGAAAACAAAATAAAATGTTGATATGCATGCTAAAAATCAAGTATTCAGTTTACAGCAAAATGAATCTCTAATTTTGTTACATGCTTTATATGCAACACACATGAAAAAAAAGTGATTGGTAAATAGTTGTGGAAGGAGTAGCATTTTGAATGCCGTAATTTTTCGAAAATTATAAACTGAAAAAAAACACTTTAAAGTGTATAATTTTGAAAAAAATTATAATAAACTTAAAATACCACTTAAAGATATTAGTTATATATTTTTCTTTAAAATAATAGCATTTTCATGTTCTTTCTCAACCCATACATTTTTAAAAATGATCAGTTTTAAGAAGGTATTCATTGCACACACAGAAGAAAATTCAAGAAAAATGTTGACATTTTTTTTTCTGTCACGATAGAAAGTTTAGTTTTTTTCTTCACATAATATTGAAGTATTTGATTTGTATGAAACAAATATCAGGAATAAGAACCGAAATTATGAAATTAATAATATAAAATGCCTTAATTCAAAAATTTTACATGCACACAGTTCACAAAAAAGAAAAATTACATTATTCTATTGGCTCAGAAATATTCTGCTTTATATATTACACATTCTTTTTTATAGTTATTATTTATCTTAATGAAATAGATTTTTTTATCATAACGCTTTTTTTAGCTTTTTTCTTCTAAAACGATGCTTGGCCGAACTGCCTAATTTAATTTCAAATGAAGTTTTACTCAACTTTAAACTTTCCAACTTGTAAAAATGATATATCAATCAAACGATAATAATGCAAAGAATAAGATTAAATAAACCTAAAAATAAGCGATAGGCCGGTCATTTTTGGCGTACCAAGTAGCCTTAACAATGCCACACTGTAATGCTATGCGGAGCTACACTATGCTCTTCGAAATTTTAAATCTCAGTCAAATGCAAGGGGCAACATTTGAAATGACGTCTTACTTTCCAAACTTTCACACCATGACAAAGTGAGAACTTTAAGCCTTGATAGATTTAAGTTGTATTAACCTCTCTACATGGCAGGAGTTCATTGGCACCAGAACTCAAACAGATAACTGGACTCGGCTACTAAAATCACCGAAGAAAACAGAGTGAATGACAGTAACATTAACGTCGCGCTAAATAGTAACACAAGAGTCATCCTTGGCGACGAACCTCGTAATTTTGAACCTCAGTCAATTGGCGAGAACAAGACCAGAGCTGGCACACTTTTCTCCTAACTCCCACTTCTCACCAACTGGAGGATATTCAGACATGACAGATGTAATGTGCACTGGCTTCCTCTATACGGTAAGGTCTTCAGCGGTACCCCACTAAGAATACAATTTTTTAGCCTAAATTATTCTTCATATATTTTCTATTATCTCACAAAATTTGAAGTATCTAAATTTAAGAAACCCAGAGCTATCATAACTTTCATGTTCGTTTTCATTTTCAACTCATTCACAAATGAAAAAACTTAAAACTGATTTTTCTGGGAAAAAAGAAATGACTAGTTTGTCTTCATGTAAATCACTTTTTTTTCTATTGGGCCAAATGCTCTTATAGATATTAATAAATGTAACTGAAGTTGAGATGTATGTGTGTGTGTGCATTTTTGAACCAAAGCAATACTTACTTTTTTTAAAAAAAAAATAGTTGAATTTAAAATATATACATTTTTCAAAGAATTTTCAGTAAGCATTCATAGAAAAATATATTTTACGAATATCACAATCTTGTTATCACAAAACCTTTACCAACTTTTGTTAAACATAGTTCGACGTACTTGTAAATCAAATTTCATGAGTGTAAGTCAAATATTGTAAAAAGGAGTAGCATTTTAAAATCCCTAAATAAATTTTTAAATTTTCCCTTAAAAGATTAATCCTATGATTACAGTCAGAGTTTTAAGGCTACACGGTACACTTTTTCAAAAAAACTTTTTGGAGACAGTTACAGTAAAAATAATTGATGTTTTATATTTAGATTATATTATTAAGCTGATTGTGTGTGTGTAAGCAAAAAGTCAGTTTGACCAGCCATTATTTTACAATTTTAAAAAATTAGGAATTTTTGAAGTTTTTCAAACTCTTATAAAATACTCAATTTTTAAATTTTTTTTAGTAATTTTAAGTTATTTATGATTCTTAGATTATTACAAACAATATTTAGTATGGATTTGAAAATATATTCCCTTGTTGATTTTTAATAATTATTTTTCTAGAAAAACCTGGAAAAAACACGAAATTTTTGAAATATGAACTTTGGCATTTTTTACAAAAATAACTAGAGTTCTCCGCCCTAAATCCATACTAACTGTTGTGGAACATACATTTGGGAGTATATGCAAAAAAAATTCAAGGCTCTATCTTGAACAGGAAAAAGGCCTTAGGGATTAGAAAACACTTATACCTTCAAAATTATAAGTCTGAGAAAAACGCATTTAAAGTTTGTAAAGTCATAAAACAAAAACCTATAATGCCCGTAAAACTATAATTTCTTAATATGTTATTCTCCAATGTATGCTCTTTATTAAAACACTATTTTTATTAAATATGACTGAAAATTATATTTTTAATTCAAATATATTTTTGCATAATATTGATAGCATTTGTTAAGACGTCAGTTTATTCAGCTTTATCTTAACCTAATATTTCACAAAAGTTTTGAAACACGAAGCATTTATGTACAAAATAATAATGATACTAACTTAAGCTAAAAATAGTCAGGTTTGCTCATAAACTTTAATTTTTTTCAGTTTTAAATTGGGGCAGTTTAGGAAGTTTTAGCTCTTATCGTACGACTTTAAAATACTAAACTATAGTACTAGAATATGTTTAGTATAATGTAGTTTGGTACATCAAGGAAATATTCAGTTATATCTGCAGCATTTGAATTCAGAATGCTTGTATTCGGAAGTCTAATTGCGGAATCAACTGAGGACTGATTTTTAGATACATCATTTTCAGTAGTATTCCATCTCTTCGAAATATTGTTTCTCAAAGAAACCCAGAACGCATTTGCCATGGCATTTTCTCTACAGGAAAAAATTAATGATAAAGCTTTTAAGTAACATAAACTAATTTTAAAGCAAAAATTGGCCATGAAATTAATCTTTATTAATTAATTATGAGAACTCAAAAAACTGAAAACATAATCAAGCAGAAATGATTTTAGTAATGAAAAATTGGAATTAATAACCATTTCAAGCTAAAAGCTCAAAAATATTTTTAATTAATTCAACTTAAGAGTTAAAAAAATGCTTTAAAAGGAAACTGAAATTAACACCATAGCTCATAAAACTTCAAATATCTTAAAAACTAATTTGCTAACAGATCTGAAATTTCGTGGCAAGCATCCCAATGATATGGGCCACCAAAATATGCAAAAAAAAATTTCGGTAAAAATGATATGTTACATTATATACCCTTATTATATCCTTTTATATGTTACATTACTAGGCTGAAGTAAAATTCAGAGGATAAAATATAGGTATAAATGATGTAAAAAAGAATTCAACACAATAAAATAATTTCAGAAAAATTTAAGCTATCATAATCAAAATTTTCATTTTTTTAAACAAATTGTTGGATTACATTTGTTATTCGCAATTATCCTTAAAATGAAGGAAATAACTTCTCTCTCTTTCTCTCTTCTACATTTTTCTTAGTGGGATATAAAATTTAAATTCAAAATAGAGAATAGGTATTTAAAATAATGTGAAAGGAAAATCATTTTCTATAAAGGGTTTTACGTAAATCATTTAGGTTGAAATTTATAGGAACGTCATTGTGTAAAGGAAATATATATTTGCACTCATCAATATTTGCTTTTCTTTAATTTGTTTCTGATTTGCTTTAAAAATAATACGTTATCATTTGTAGCAAAGGAAAATTAAGTAATATTAGCTGGAGAAACTAAGTGATAAGTAAAAATGACTTGTAAATATTATTCTTAAGTTACCAATAATAAGGGTTACATCAATGAAAATGCTATTCCTACCAAGCACATTTAATAGATTCTTCTTTCTTTATTTATCACGTTACAAATTTTTTATTCTCTGGTCATCCAATGCACGATATTATTTCAGCGCATTTAGATAAAGTCTTTTAAACACTAAACTTTAGTCTTAAATAAACAACGCATCCCTTACGTATTTAAATTAACGAGAATATTTAGCATTGAAAAGAACATTTCACTGAATCAGATAGCTTTATTTTATAAAATAATGAAAACTCTGTAATTGATCGGATAATCCTCTTAAGTGTTTAAGTACCATCATGAAAACAATTTCTTTAACTGAGAACAAAGCCAAGAATCTTTTTAATGAATGCAGTTTAAAATTCTTGTGTTTTAAGTATTAGTTTAGTTTGTGTAATTAAGATTTGCTCATTAAGTATCTATTGGTATTCTAAGTTCGCTATTTACTTAGTTTTAATACATTTCTAATACTCTAAAATCACTTAGTTTCACTAGCTATCACTTCATTTTATGTTTATTTTTGGTGGTGAAATCTATGTTCTGTGTAAAGTTCAAAGTAATCATTTTTATGTATAATGTTGATATACTGCATGATAAAGAAGCCAACGTACTAAATTATTCTTCATTTATATTTTACATTTGTGTGTATTAATAACACAATTATCTCTAGAGAAACGTTTTTAATACTTTCAATCATCTTAGGTGACCCCACAAGGAATTATAATTTCGTTGAGTGTGATTTTTATCATAAAAGTTCTCAAAAAAAATCATATTTATTTTCTATTAAAGTATCCGACTACCCTAAAATCATGGTTTTTTTTCAAAAATTTACAATTTTTTTATGATTTTATTTCACAGGCCACCTTATTAACTTAATAAAAATACCAAGTGTTTTATTTTCCATTCACTAGAACAAAAACTACAAGTGTTTTAGTAAAAACAGATGTCACTACTTTATGCAAGATGTAATACTTTAAAATGCGTTTTACTCGAATTGCGTTTTTTTAAAAAGCTCAAACGGGGACGGCGATTGCTCAAAAGGTTTTGAAAATAAATTGCTGAAATTTTGTGTGTATTTTCTGTTTAACAATAGAAGAGTTTTGACCTTCAGATTTATCAATTATTTTTTTTATTTCAAAATTTACAGTCCTTTATTTGAGTATAATCACTGTTTTTTTAAGCATTTTGATATAATTACTCAGATAAAGTGCTGTAGCTTATGTAAAAATTGAAATATCTTTTATCCTGAAGGACATTTCAAACATGAATAACAAAGTAACAGATCAAAATTGAAAAATTTAGAATTTGTTCATATAGTATTTGTGCAAAGTGGGCCCCGTTTATGTAATTTTTTGTACATTTTCGCCGGTTTTTCCCCATTTTAATAATATTAGTTTTTTTTTCTGTTTTCAATTTTATGATTTTTTTCCATTAAATATACTAAGCAAATAAAAAATCATAAAAAAATCCCCATATCTCCATTTTTTTTTAAAAAAAAAGCTGTTGCAAGTAGTCGGATACCTTAAATGCCATTCTATATGTAATTATGGATAATATGAATTCTTACACACATATTTTGCTTTAGTACATACAAACTGATTCCCAAACATACAGGGTGTCCTAAAAATAGCATCCAAAACCTAAAAAAGCTAAATTTCTCATCGAGAGTACATAAAAAATGCCCAAAGAACAGAATCTGAGGGATCCATAGTTAACGAGAAAAATACGAAAATGTCACTGCCGGTACTTGGGAAAAAACACCATATTGGTATTTACAATTACTTAAAAATATTTGATGAAATATAAAATATCATACAGTATTTTCAAATATTTAAAAATGCTTATGTCGAAAATGGCCACTGTGCATATTAAGACGGGCGTCAGCGTACCTTGGAAAGGATGAGAGCACACATTGTAGCAGCGTGGTGACCACCAAATTACAAGCAGTATGCAGAAGAGCTACTAAATTCGTTTATGTGGTCAATACGTCTCGATACACCAAACTTTTGAGATTGCTCCAGAGGGGAAAAAATTCAAGGGGTTTCAAATCTGACCATCGTGAGGTCTTAGAATTGGACCTCCAGATCTGATCCAACGGCCGGAGTATGCCATATCCAGCCAAAAGTACGCCATAGCCCCATTATAAATCATCATGCATCATCATTCATCTGTGTCGCCATCACTCATTTACTGCATGTAAGAGGCGCTGCTAATGGTTTACCATATTGTATAACCTATAAATAGTTACCACTGGTATAATTAAAGCAGTTTTATATATATGTTGATGAATTCCGAACAAAAATGCTTGGCTTGTTCAGCTTGATTGTTTTATTTTACTGAGCATGTGGATTAGTACTTCACATTTGGTGACCAGGACAGTACATCACACCACACATCTATCATCACTTACCGTATTTTTCTTCTAAAATGGATCGTACAGGCTCAGTTTTCTGGAGATTTTTTTTGTGTACTCTGAACAAGGAATCTGGCTGGGCAGACTTTGGGACGTACTGTATAAGTTTAATTCATCATGTAAAATTTTACGTAGAGGAAATTTGAACTTTCTTTGTTGTTTTATCACAGTAATCAAACTATTCGAAAGGCTCGTTGTTCAATATAATATCAAACAAGTAATATAAAAAAATAATTCTTTAAGTCTATTCCTCTTTCGATAGAAAAACATACTGATGCCCTCTGTAGCAGCCAGTTGTAACTTCGACAGAAATAATGCAGAACAAATTTAAAGCTAAAAAATAAAATTTAATTTTTGAATTAATATTTGAAAAAATATGCATTAACATCAAGTGTCATCCAATACAAGTTTTAAAAAATGTATTTGAACTTGAATGGATGAATAGAAAATATGTTTTATTAATGATTGAAAATTTGAACAAGATATATATAGAGAGAGATTGAACTCTCTAATAGTAGGAATTGAAAAAAGTATAAATTAATAAAATTAATAATTTTGCAACTAACTTTGAGTTTGTTATAAGTAACATTAATTTTTTTTTATTTCATTTTGATTAAATGAATGAATTTTACAATCATAGCTTCAAAAATGCACGTACTTATTTTTTGCGATATATTTACTAATCTTTTTAACAACATAATAGCTTTAGTTTTATCTTCATGATTTTATTATTTTTTTCGTTCAAAATTTTGATTGAACCACCCAGTTTTTATAATATGGCATCTATTTTAATAAGAAGGATAAATAATTTCTTGATTTGAAAATTATATCGATTTCATGCTAATTTGTTTTTTGTTTATTAAATAGAACCAACTAAACAACACATTTTTGTAAATAAATTGAGTTAGTGAAGTACTAATAATTTTGTTAATTAGTGTATTTCTACAAAAATATTTCCTTTTAGGAAACATGATGATCGAAAAAAAATCAGTTACAAAAATTATGGCGATAGAAAAATCAGTTATATGAGATCAAAAAGAAAAATATATACCTTAAAGACATGATGTTTATTGTTTGAGTAAACATAGATCAATACGTCTGGAAGAATTCTTGTGGTCAATTCTGAAAACAAAAGAAAATGTAGTTTCCTGATCTATATTATGTGAAGAAACTTTAGACATTTGCTGACATACGTGTCTTGTTATATATAGAGAATGATTGTTATATATGTAACAAAAAGTTCGCAATGGAAAATCGTAGAAACTCAAATTCAACATACTACAAATTGTTACATCTGTTCCTTAACATTTTAAGGAGACTTGGTACCCTTTGAAAAAATTTCTTTGTTTACGTATTTAAAATTATATTTTAGCATTTTATACAATGTTTCTATTCAAGAAAATGATACCAGATGAAAATTTTCATATATTATTCACACAATTTTAAAAATTTTAATTTTTTGAAGAAAATTGGGAAAATTTTAAAATCTTGCTCCTTTTGTAAAAATTAATTTTTTGATCTGAAAATGTTTTATAATATTCTTATAGATGTTCTAAATAACTTTAGGGATCGATTTTAGAATAACTTCATTCGTTTTTGAGAAAAAAAATAAAATGTTGATATACAGGCTAAAAATCAACGAAAAAGCCAACATGTCTTACATTTTATTTTTTTTAAAAAAAAAGTATTCAGTTTATAGCAAAACGGATCCCTAATATTATTACATGCCTTTTTTTAACACGCAGGAAAAAATAGAAGAGATTGGTAAATAATTGTCGAAGGAGTAGCATTTTGAATGCACTAAGGTTTCGAAAAACACAAACTGAGAAAAACCAGTTTAAAGTTTATAATTCTGAAAAAATAATTATTATAAGCTTAATTAAACTTAAAATACGACTTTAAGATATTAGTCATACGTTTTTCTTTAAAATAATTGCATTTTCATATTATTTCAACCCACACATTTTTATAAATGATCAACTTTTAGAGAGTATTAATTGCACAAGAAAATTCAAGAAAAATGTTAAAAAATTTTTTTTTCTGTCACGACAGAAATTTTAGCTGTTTTTCTTCTTATAATATTAAAGTATTACATTTGTATGAAATATATATCAGGAATAAGAACTAAAATTATAAAATTTTCAATATAAAATGCCTTAATTTAAAAATTTTGCATGCACACATTTCACAAAGAAAAAAAAATGGTTGTATGCATTGCCTCGGAAATATTCTGCTTTATATATTGCACATTCTTTTTTTAATGCTATTATTTCTCTTTATAAATTATGATTTTTATCAAAACGCTTTTTTTACCTTTTTTTTCTAAAAAGGGCGTGTGGCTGAATCACCTAATTTGTTTTCAAATGAAGTTTTATTCAACTTCTAACTTTCCGACATGCACAAGTGATATATCAATCGAAAGATAATAATGCAAAGAATAAGATTAAATGAAAATAAAAAAAAACGATAGGTTTGTGATTTTAGAGGTACCAAGTCATCTTAAGAAAATTAAGAGAATACCAATTTATAGTAACAAGAATCATTCCTTTTTGCTTGTTAATCAACTTTTTAACATTTATTTCGCTTTAGTAAGCATAATCAATAGAAAATTTTTTGAAACAATTTATTTTTATAAAAAAGTTAGGAAACGGGAGCATAGAATCTGTGTTTTGAAAAAAAATGGCTTTGATGGTGTAATATATAAATCTATAATACCTCAATTTATACAGGATACAAATAAAAATACTATGTGTATTTATATTTTGCTACAAGGCTACAATTATATGTTATTTTAAGTTATAAAAATTTCAGAATTCCAACTTATAACTTTAAATTCTAATTCATCCAGAAAAAATATTGAAAGATGTATTAATTTTCTTTAAAAAATTCAAATGGAATCAATATAATTACAATAAGTTAAAATTTGAGAAATAAATGGGTTTGAATTGACAGGATGCATTTCAAAATGTATGTTTATCACCCAAAAGGAAATACATATAAAAAGCTATAGAAGGCATTGCTGCGGTCTCCACCAAAGAACCAACTTCCTGTCAAGGAACTAACGATTTCACAACGATCATGTAGTTTTTTGCAGGAATGTATCCAAGACAGTACGCTTAAGTTCGAGGACAAGCCAACCTTTGACATCTATTTGGTCTAGCTGGTAGGGAAGTGACCGGCGTAGGTCCCGTGCCAATCTGCGGCTTCAAATGTCCACCGCATGAGAGATGGCAAGGACCAATGACTGATTGTTAATCCAGATTGTCCAAACAGAAATTTTTCTGCATTACGTGTCACTTTTGAAGGCCTGAAGTATTCCACATTTAAACATACATGAAAGGAAGAAACCCACACTCCAAGAGACACTTCTAATCTCTCCAAGATAAACTATCAGACTGACGCTTCGCTTCCAGATTTGCCAGTACGTTCTTGCACCTACGATGACCTTCCAAAACTTCAGATAACAAGCATCACAATACGTCTTGTGCAGCCTTCGCATCAGTGATCCAGCCAGTAACATCATTGGAGAAACACCCTGTAAAATGCTTAAAAGCTTGTTTAAATGATTTTTTAAGTAATTATTATCATTAAATATAGTTCAGATACAGATTTAATAAATGGTTTTACGCTATATGTTTAATCGACTGAAATACTTAAGTATTATCGCAACAATCGCACAATCGCCAACGTTCAAGATGACTCGCCAAGCTCGCAGCCCCGATTTCACATGCGTCGTATTTGCTGAATTGGCAAATCATGTGTTTCATTTCATATAATATAGCCAATAGGTTGAGATAATGTATAAGTACCCTTTACTGTTATCAAACAGAACAGGCAGGATGAATAACTTAAGAACTTTTGTTATTATTCACTTGCTCAGATTTGATTCGTCTTTCTTTGCTAGTAAGCGAAATCAACATGATTGTGCAATTGTAATTGTGTAATTAAGTCTAATTAATAAATAACTGTGTATGTGTGTGAATTTTTAGGTAGAAGAAAATTTATATAGAGACCACACATGTTTATTTATCATTTTTTATTCATTTATTCAATGAAATCGAACCTAGAATAATAAAAGAAGCCCCTTCGGAATAATTTTATAGATAGCAGTGAATAAAAAAGATAGTACTTCGGAAAGGCGTATAAATACGCCTAGCGAAATTTACGCATTGGCAGAGCGAAACGTTTATATACGCCGGTGGTACTTAAGAGGTTAAAGTCCTGTTATAGATTTAGCGTCAAAGTATCGTATTATCGAATTCAATTCATTGTTATTGTATGGAGGGGGCGCGATGAAAATTATGATTGAATATTGGGTCGCGAGTATTGAAAGTTTGAGAAGCACTGGATTTGAGTCAAATATGCTCCGTTTTGTTGCATAATTTATTGCCACTTTAAAGGTAGCTTCTTAATGCCTCTTTCATAGAAGTCTTGGCCCTTATTGGCGAACACAACTAGTAGTCGATTTTCACAATATTCTCTTGATCCTAATTTCTTATCACTCCGGAAGTTTTGCAATGCGAAAAAAAGTAGTAATCACTAGGTGACAGGTTCAGACTATATGGTGAATACATTAAAACTTTCCAACCAAGCCCCCAGAGGTTCTGGCGAGTCACTACAGAAGTATGTGGTCTGGCGTTGTCCTGATGGAACACAATACTTCTTCTGTTGTGCAATTCTGGCCATTTCTGGTCAATCGCTAGCTTCAAACGGTCCAGTTGTTGACAGTAGAGATCTGAATTTAGTGTTTGGACATGCGGAAGCAACTCTTAATAAATGATTCCTTTCAAGTCCCACCAAATACACAATAAAACGTTCCTGGCCGTTAGTCTTGGTTTGGCAACCATTTGAGCTGCTTCACCGCGCATTGACCACGATCATTTTCGCACAATATTGTCGTATGAGACTCATTTTTCATCCTCAGTCACCATCCGTTTAAGAAATGGGTTGATTTGATTCCTTTTGGCTAAGGCTTTCCGGAAGAAAATTTGATTCATCATGTTTTTGGTGTTAATTGGTGTGGAACCCAAACATGGAGCTTCTTTTTAAATTTAAATTTGCGCAAATGGCTTAAAACTGTTTTATGGTCGATCTTTAGCTCCTATGCGATGCTAAGACTACTAATGTGCTGATCAACTTAAATTATGTCGTGATTTTATCGACTTTTTCGACGACGGGCCTGCCTTTGCGAGGTACAACTTTTAACATCAAAAATACGTGAACGGAATCGATGAAACTAAAATTGCACGTAATTATCTGTTACAGTATCGGCACCACAAACACCATTCGCAATCAATTTCAACTACCTGTCTTGCATTTTCGCCTTTATAAGAGAAAAACTGTAAAAAGAACCGAATTTTCTCTTTGTTGACTTCCATTTATAACACCCTGCAATTTACAACTGAATGAACGAAACGAAAAAAATACTTTTTTTAGTGTGAAATATCATCTTGACAACGAGCATAAATTTGAAATTGTTTGATCGATACTTCACGAGATATCGATTCTAAAGCCATCTACGGAAAAAATAATGTACTTCTTTTTCCACAACCTATAATATATAGAATTTATTGCATGTATATTTTTATCTCCGTTCTATTTTTGTGCTACCAAATATTTTTTTTTGCTAGCTTTACAATTTTACTTTTTACAATAGTTTGAATTACATGTTTGAATATTTTGGAATACGATTTGGATTCTAAATAGCTAAAATATAACAATTTTAGTTCGAACTATTTTGCTATAGATTTTGAATTATTACATTACAAGGTAATTATAAATTTCAAATAAAAATATGAAAAAAAAAGGTTATTTGGAGAAATATTGCTATACTTCCTGGAAATTCATTGGCCTTTCATGACATTGCATTTGAACTTGAGAGTAAATAATCACATTCACAGAACCTTTAATTTTTTTAAAAAAAACTGAGTTTTTTCTTCATTATTGTTGCATCATCTTCACTTATCGTTTAGCCAGAAATCAAGAATATTTTGAATAAAAGATTAAAAGGAGAAAATAATTTCCAGAGAAAACACGCATTTATGTCATTGCAGTTCAAAAACTTTTTCTTCCTCATATTCTTATTATTTCTTAAAGGAGAAATTAGGTCAGTTTTGAGAGAAAACACACCTAAATTTTACTCCCTATATTTCCGCGCCTATATTTTTCAAATATAACAATTATTACTCCCATGAGAGACAAATTTTCAACTCTACGTTAGTTTTTTTCTTGATTTTTATGTGGAAAGCTGAACGTGAAATTTGAGAATATTTAAATATAGCATAACTAATAAAAGCTTATTTTTAAGAAAAGTTGTAAGTCCACAATTTAGAAACTTTAAAGAAGCATATAATGCAAATAACTAAGCAATGTGCTCATTAAATATTGAACTGTAAAATTCTTAAAACTTCTCATCAAATTAATATTCAACAATATTTTTGTTTACATATAATTAAGATCGTTTCTTACTGCAGCGTTTCTCAAATTTTGGAATGCGCCCCCTGGCGGGGGCATGATAGCCCTATGACGGTGGAGCGAGAATATCGAAAAGCTGAAAATGGAAGATTATTCAAAAAAATTATAAATTTACTGTAAGGAAGCAAAACAAAATACATTTTGACATGATAAAAAATAAAATACATATTTGCGATTAAATATTTTACTTTTAAATGCATCAATACTGATCAATGAATTTGACAGTTAATTTATCAATACTAAGTTAACAACAATATTAATAATTGCTAGCCTCTCCCATGAGATTGTCAGGTACAAAATTATGTACAAAATGTAATACAAATCTTGAAAATTTGTACGATTATAATCAAAGTCGTGTTGTAGCCTTAACTCAGAATACATTATTGAATTTAATACATAGTTATTGTACTGAGAAGGGAGCGATGAAAAACTAGGTCACTAACGTTGTAAGTTTGAGAAGCTCTTCTTACTCTTTATTCTCATTTCACCTTAAGACATCTGACTACCCTAATATTGTGAATTTTGCTAAAAATTGGCAAAACTTTTTTATAATTTTATTTTACAGGCCACCTGATCAGCTTTATAGAAATACGAATTTTATTACTTTACATTTGTAATGGTCCTTAAGGACCTCACTTTGAGAACTAGAATAATTATGAGGCGTAAATGAACCAGTAGCCATTTTTATAAATAACTTTCTTTATTTAGATATCTTTCCCAAATAGAATCAAAGACTTATTAACAACGACAAAGCGAATATTATGAGGTTTTAATTATAATAATCTTTAAATTAACTCAATTAATTAATAATCTAATTAATCAATTCATTAAATAACGATCACGCAGAAATTACCACGATAAGAGATCCCAGAATTATATTTAATAATGTTCTTAATGAACATTTAACTTTAATCTCACTCTTAAAACTTTAATGAAACTTTAAATACAATTTTATATTTACCACTCGGAATCTCAATTCTTCATGAGATAAATTTATCTTCAACTACAATATTTCAATTCAAAATCACTATAACTCTATGTTTCAATATCTATCTCCTACTGCTCTAACTTTACTATTTCGTTTGACTTAAATACTGAATCTAATCTGCATAATAAGGAATCCTGTCCGCTTTTTGGAGTTGATTGGAAATAGGTAGGGAATTAAATTTCCCTAAAAAGGTCGGTTCAGAAGGTTAGTGATAAAGTTCCGTATAGATTCGTCACAATCCCCTCCAAAAAGAAAACGGGATTTATTCGAAGGATTCAAATGTCCTGAAAATAAATTACGTAAATCCTATCTTTGTCTTACAGTACCGATGATATTAATTTCTAACTGTATATTATTGAAACATCTTCCGTAATGAAAAAGGATAAAATTTCGATTTAGAATTAATTGACAAACCTCATAATATTTTACAAGTTTAAATTAATCCCTGCACTCTATCCATTCGGCAAGGGGGCGTGGGAAAAACCACCCTAGTGGTGGCAAAAAACCAGCCCCATAGAGTATGATTTATATACTATACAAAAAAATACAATACAATCTTCTTTGGCACTGGAACATCGAAGACTTCAGGGTCAGCTACCCTGAAAGATTGATATCCATTTGAGAAGTAGGTAAAAGTATACATGAAGTTATACATTTGTTATATGAATGTCATACAATAAATATCTGGTTCCTTTGCCTTCTCATTCGAAAAACTTGATGCGCTAGTTAGTGTTAATGGTTAATCCTATCTAACTTCGCCGCGCAATAAGGCACCAGATTTGAAACAAAACATACATAGAAACATACATAGCATATAATAATAATCATTTTGTAATAAACAGATAACACAAACAACCAAATGAATTGTCGCATCTTAGCGAAGTCATACATCGAAGTAAACAAATGCAAAATTTACAGATGTTTTCTCCAAAATACAAAAAGTAACACAAAAGTCGTTTTTTTTTCTGTTATAGAAAAAAACACACACAATGTAGTGTCCACTTTTGTCAGTCTTCTTAATTTTAGAGTCCGCCCGTGACTTGCTTTAATTGCAAAAATTCTTCATTTGTTCGTACCGCGAAGATAATGAAACAATACAACCTGGATTTTGTCTGTTAAATCCTATGCACTGGATCTCCATTCAACGCTTCCATACTGAGGCTTCTTCTGCGGAATATGCTGCCAGGTATGCCGTTGATTTCGATGTTGTTGAGGTTCTCATGGATTCTGTCTTTTTCTTGTATACGGCTCCGTAGATAGTATGGGCAAGGTCTTCTTGTATTGGTTTGATTCGACCGGACTGTTTTCTCCGCTTGTTCGTTGTGTCTTCTCGTTGTCGCTCTGGTCTGACGGGTCTGGTTATCACGTCCACTAACTTCCATTCGGGATCCACTTGTAGTCGTAGCATTCCTGCGATCAGGCAACTTTGATGGACCTGCAATGGACTGTACTCCTGGTGAAGAGGTATTAGGTCTTTGAAACTTATTGTTCTTGGACGAGAACGAGGAAGGGATCGACCTCTTGACTCCCTGTCTTTGTTCAGGAGCGTGTCTTTTCCGGTCCTGATGATCAGATCCTTGTCGGGATCTTTTCTTACATATCTTGGATCTTTTTATAGCTGGGCCCTTCGACGCAGTACTATTAATTTTACGTTTATTTCTGGGGATCTCCCGTGTGGTGTTACTCTGCCGTGATCTACACCCCTCACTTTCCTGACTAGAGGTTTTCCTATGCTCTTTAAACTGTCCTTGATGTGATCTATTTGACCCATGACTAACTTCTTGTTCGTCATATAGAGTTTCTATCGGACTATCCGAACTAATTGTGTCTGACTGACGAGGTCGGTACACTCGAACCTGATCAATATTAACAGTTATATTTCTTCCGTTTTTCCAAATAACTAAATTATTTCCTTTTATTTCCAAAACCTTATAGGGACCTTCAAATTTAGGCATAAATTTTCCCACCTGTTTCTTACCCGCAGCACTTAAGAAATGTGTTTGAAGTAAAACCAAATCGTTCACTTTGATGTGAACATCCCTCCTTCTGAGATTGTAATGTTTTTTCCAAGACCTATGCTGTTTTTGCATATTTCGTCTTGCCTCATCGAATAATCTTTCGATGTTATTACCAACATATTTCGCATCCTCCTTAACATTTATGAGTTTGCTAAACGGAGTTATGATTTTCCTTCCTAAAAACAACTCAGCCGGAGTTTTATTTGTCGTCTCATTTACCGCCGTGCGCAATGCGAAAGCGAACTCGTGTAGAAATTGGTCCCAGTTTTCATGATTTTCTTCAACAAAAGAAGCTATCATTTGAACTAAATTTCTATTCACTCTCTCCGTGAGATTAGACTGTGGTCTGTACGTTACCGTTTTCATATGTTTGATGTCCAACCTGTGACTGAGATGTTCAAACACGTCAGAAATAAATTGGGGCCGTTATCACTTATCAAAGAAATCGGAGCTCCGTAACGCGCTATATAGTTATTAAAAAAGGCATTAGCTATTGTCTGGGCTGAAGCTTTACGAAGAGGAATCAGCTCACACCACTTAGTGAAGTGGTCAGTTATAACTAATATGAATTTATATCTCTCGGGTCGGGATGCGGGGTAGGGGTCTACTAAGTCTAGCGTTACAATTTCATTTGGATATTTCGAAACTATAGGCATTAAACGACCAGCTGGTAGTGCGTTTTTATAATTAAACTTTTGACACCGGTCACAGGTTGAAACATATTCAAATATATATTTTCTCATAAATGGAAAATAGCACGTGTCACGAAGTTTAAGATATGTCTTCCTCTTTCCGAGATGTCCTGCTAATGGCAGATCATGAAATTCTTTCATTATATCTTTTCGAAGAGAACCAGGAATATAAACTCTTAGCTCTCCTAGATTAGAAAAATACTTCGCGTAAAAGAGGAGACCATTTATTAACTTGAAGTCCTGGGACCAACTCTCGCATATCGTCGCATTAACAGAACCGTCATCAGGGTTTTCTAAGTATCGATAAATATGTCCTAATTCAGGATCTTCCCTCTGTTCCTTAATGAATTGTTCACGGGAATTTATTGCGAGGGCTCTAAGAGCTGCGCACGAAATTTGCGATCCCTCGACACTGTCTACTGGATTTCTTGATAAAAGGTCTGCGACCACGTTTTGAACACCAGGTCTGTGTTCCCATTCTATGTTAAACTCTGACAATTTCAATGCCCATCGGATCATCCTACTTGATAAATTCTTACCATTGGTTAACTTCGTTAACGCTGCGTGATCTGTAATCACTTTCACAGGTAGGGGTCCAAAATAAGTTTTAAACTTATTTAGAGCCCAAATTACCGCCAAACATTCTCTTTCGGTAACCGTATAATTACGTTCTGCTTTATTAAGGGTTCGAGACGCGAAAGCAATGGGTTTTGATTTTGCTGAAGCACAGCACCAATTCCGACCCCACTTGCATCAGTGAATAATTTGAACTGTTCAGAAAAATTTGGTAATTGCAAAATTGGTGCCTCCGTTAGTGTGCGTTTGATCTGATCAAAAGAATCCTGTGCTTCTCCCGACCAGTTAAACTTCGCCCCCTTTTTCTTTAATTGGTACAATGGTTCGCATATATCTGCGTATCGCGGAATAAATTTTTGGTACCAACCCGTCATCCCTAAAAATTTTGACACTTCTCTATTATTTTTGGGAGGTTTCATTTCCGTAATTGCCCGAATTTTCTTATTGTCAGTTTCGATTCCTTCTTTACTAATAATCAGGCCTAAATATTTGAGTTTGTCACGAGCGAAGTGACATTTTTCTTTATTTAACGTTAGCCCTGCGTCTCGTAATAAGGTAAAAACCTGAGTTAAATGATCTAGATGGTCTTTAAACGATGGAGATGTAATAATAACATCATCCATATAAACGGACACGAAACGCCCAATAACAGGTTGGAGGATTATATCGATAGCCCTTTGGAAATTAGGCGCCGCCCCAGAAAGACCAAAAGGCATGCGTAGGAATGCAAAAGTGCCATTGCGAGTGATAAACGCTGTTTTTCTATGTCTTTTGGACTAATCGCCAACTGAAAATAGCCACTTCTGAGATCTAGAGTGGACATAACGTTGGTGTGAGGGATATTGGTGAGTAAGTCATCAATAACCGGTAATGGATATCGAGGATATTTGGTAATTGCATTTAGTTTCCGATAATCGATCGCGAAACGATACGCCTCGGGAGAATCTGGAGGAAGGTCATTGTTCTTTCGAGTTAATACGACTGGAGATGCATAGGGCGAATTAATAGGACAAATTGTACCATCCCGTAACATGTTATCTATGTGATAATCAATAATGCTTTGTTTGACCCTGTCGTACTTGTATGGTCTCGACATTACCGGTCCTTTATCTCCAGTATCTATCTCATGATATACAACATGCGTTAATCCCGGTTGATCGGAAAATAACCCTTTAAAATTATTAAATAAGGCTTTTAATTGCCTCTGTTGCTCGTCATTAAGTTTCGATTCTGTGAGATCAATATCAACGAGTTTCTCCTCTTTAGGCTTTTGTTTGATCAGATGATCGGGAATGATTAAGGATTTCTGATCAAAATCTAATGTTAATCGCGACGCCTTCATAAAATCAATCCCCAAAATGCACTGATACTGCATGTTATCAAGTATATGGAATTCCCAGGGTTTCTGAAATTCCCTGATTCTAATTTGTAATTCGACTCTACCTAAATGACTGCACGGGGCTCCTTGTGCTGTCACGACTCTGTCTTTCGTCTTTTGACGAGGTCGGTATGAAAAATAATTGCGGTATACCTCCTCCGAAATAAAAGATTTCTCTGCTCCCGTGTCCCATAGTGCGGTAATAAAGGTTTCATTTAATAGAATAGGGACATACGGTAATTCGACTGGGGTCATTCTTATAGAGGATACTCTGATAGGCCGATGATCCCAAACTGGAGGATTTTCCTTACCCCGCGATCGATTACCTCCATATTCACATCGATCGCTTAAAAGTTTAAATTTCTACTTCGTTCATTTTGACCTCGAAATGAACTATTTCTCGACCCACTTTGTCGACCGCCTTGACTGTGGAATGGTTGATCCGATTGTCCACTTTGGCGTCTACCCTCGAATCTGCGATTATTTGTGAAACCTTGGTTTTCGAACCGATTAAATTCTCTTTGTGGTCGGCTATTATTGGCGTATCTCTCATTATTTCTGTTTTCCCTCCAATTTTCCTGTCTATGCCGGGTATTAAAACGATTGTTTTCATGAGGGCCTGAACTTCTAAATCCCTCACTCGAACCTCTGATTTGCCTATGCATAAAACGTTCTTCGTATTTATCAACGATTTGTGGGAGATTGGCAGTATTTCGTGGATGTCTAACTTCGACATAATCCAAAATTTGGGGTTCTAATCGACTGATGACGTGATCTATTAATTTTTCCTCCGACATTTCTAGTTTAAGTATTTTATGAATTTTCAACAATTCATAAATAAAGTCCGAAGGTTGTTGATCTCGTCTTTGTGATGAGGAATAAAATCGCGTTTCTAGTTCTGACCTGTTTCTGACCACGGGAAATTGTTCTGACAATGCCTGTTTTAAGTGCGCGTAGTCTGTTGTCTTATCTTCAATGACTCTATAACCTAGAACTTCGAACCAGTCGAGTGCTCGACCTTTGAGATGACCTTTCAAGTAAGCACATGCCAGTTGTGCAGGTATCTCATAATACGCGAGATTATGATCAATATTCTCCAAAAAATCATCTATGTTCTCAATTCCCGAAAAATATTGTTCCGGAATGATTCTAAAACTGGATCCGACTCTATTCTCGGGATTTATACGTTGGGCGCCATTGTAATGGTCCTTAAGGACCTCACTTTGAGAACTAGAATAATTATGAGGCGTAAATGAACCAGTAGCCATTTTTATAAATAACTTTCTTTATTTAGATATCTTTCCCAAATAGAATCAAAGACTTATTAACAACGACAAAGCGAATATTATGAGGTTTTAATTATAATAATCTTTAAATTAACTCAATTAATTAATAATCTAATTAATCAATTCATTAAATAACGATCACGCAGAAATTACCACGATAAGAGATCCCAGAATTATATTTAATAATGTTCTTAATGAACATTTAACTTTAATCTCACTCTTAAAACTTTAATGAAACTTTAAATACAATTTTATATTTACCACTCGGAATCTCAATTCTTCATGAGATAAATTTATCTTCAACTACAATATTTCAATTCAAAATCACTATAACTCTATGTTTCAATATCTATCTCCTACTGCTCTAACTTTACTATTTCGTTTGACTTAAATACTGAATCTAATCTGCATAATAAGGAATCCTGTCCGCTTTTTGGAGTTGATTGGAAATAGGAAAGGGAATTAAATTTCCCTGAAAAGGTCGGTTCAGAAGGTTAGTGATAAAGTTCCGTATAGATTCGTCACACATTCACTAGAACAAAAAACTGCAAGTATTTTAGTAGAAACTGACGCCACTACTTTGAGCCAGACGTAAAAATTTAAAATGCATTTTACTCGAAATGTGTTTCTTTTTTGAAAATTCTCAAAAGGGGACAGCGAGTTCTCAAAAAGTTTTGAAAATAATTAAATATTTTTTTTTATGTTTTGTATGACAGTAGAAGTATTTTAACCTTCAGATTTATCAATAACTGCTTTAAAACAATATTTGCAGTCCCTTATGTGAAAATAATCACTGGTTTTTTTCAAGAAATTTTATACAATAAATAAGATAAAGTGCTTCAGTTTATGTAAAAATTAAAATATCTCTTATCCGGAAGGTCGCTTTAAATATGAATAACAAAGCGGCAAATTAAAATTGAAAAATTGAAATTTTGTCCATAAACATTTTGTACACAATGGATCTAGTTTGTGTAATTTTTTATAAATTTTTACTAATGTTTTCCCATTTTAGTAATAATAATTTCTTTTTATCTTCATAATTTTACCATATTTTTTATAAAAAAATTACTAAAAGAATCCAAGATCCACAAAACAATCCCATACCTCAACTTTTTTTAAGTAGTAGTTTTTTAGTAGTTTCGCAAGTAGTTGTGTAAATTAAATAAACTTACATGGAAGTCATAAAATTAAACCTTTTCCGTAATGATGCAACGTCATTACCCCTAGACCATAAGAGAAACAAAGTGTGCTTCAATTCATTGCAGGAAACTATTTGCTGATCTTGTACTTCCGCCATAAACGCCACTTAACCACTTACGTGTTCGTGCCTTAATACTAGCAATGAAGAGAAAGAGCTTGAGTGTACTCAGCTTTCTTCCTGTTTTATGGTTAATATATAAAGACATATAAAGAACTTCTCTTGAGCTAAACACCAAAGTATCTTCTACGTAGAGAAAGGTACTCAAGAATGCAGAGAATTCGTAACAGCAGTCGTGGTGAATACATTTTTAATAGAATTCAATAAATTAAAATTAGATGGGGTTCAACAAAGAACGAAAACTATTTAAAAGTAATGCTAAGAACTAGACTGTTTCCTGAGGAAATCGTTAACAATATTCTTAAAGGGGAACATTATTAATAAAATAGCTTTGGAAAAAGAATGTTGCAATATTTAATAAAATAGCTTTGGAAAAAGAATGTTGCAATATTTTTGGGAAGAAATTAAAGAAAGAGGCTTATAAAATTGTTCTTCTCTCAGAACTTAAAAAAAAAAGTATATTCTAAAGATTTCTTATTAATTTTACTTTTAAATCATTAGCAAACATTCTTTTAATGTGAGTTTTTAAAAGGCTACAAGATTATCAAAGAATTTCATATACAGTGAAAATCGTTTAATGAGAAACTGAGGGGACTGAAATATTTTCTTCGTTTTCAGGGATATTGAAAGAAAAACATATATTTAACATAATTAAATTATAAGAGTATATTTTATTTACATAGATATGCATACATGCATGTATATAATAAAAAAAAATCATTGAAACAAAAACATTCACAATGAAATTTATTCTAAAATTTTCTACATTTTGTAAAAAAAAACATTTATTGAGATTTTGGAAAAATATCTGGTATTTTATTTTTGCATTGTCTTTTTAACTTCAAATTGTTAACTAATTGTTCCACGTTGTCTGTTTTTCTATTCTATTATTCATTTCACCATTGGAATGCGCTTCCAAGTAACTAAGGATACTTTCCATTATGCTCTTCATTTTAATGATTTGGGAAAAAGAGCTGCAATAATCCTTTCATTTTCACCGTTGAAATCAATGGTTTCAACGATCAATTTTCAATAAATTTTTTGAAGCCACTCCAAAATGCCTTTGTCTTTCATAATTGTGGTTGTACACATACTATCATCATCTACTTCAACGAATTCTTCCGATCATGCAGTAGGACAGTGAAATAACACAGAAAATTTTTCGCACATTTCATATAAGTGATGGATAAGTTTCAATATCCTCCTTCTTTTCTTTTGATTGGTGATTTCTATATTTTGCACTTTCCATAAGGGAAATCTTTTCGTGTTAAAATTTTATTGCATGTTAAGGGGACTTGGCACCCTTTGAGCAAACTTCTTTATTTACGTATTTAAAAATTATATTTTAGCATTTTATACAATGTTTCTATTCAAAAAAATGTTACCAGATGAAAATTTTCATATATTATTCACACAATTTTAAAAATTTTAATTTTTTGAAGAAAATTGGGAAAATTTTAAAATCCTACTCCTTTTGTAAAAATTAATTTTTTGACCTGAAATTTTTTTATAATACTCTTATAGATGATCTAAACAACTTTAGGGATCGATTTTAGAATAACTTCATTCGTTTTTTGAGAAAAAAAAAAAAAATAAAATGTTGAAATACAGGCTAAAAAAATCAACGAAAAAAAGCCAACATGTCTTACATTTTATTTTTTTTAAAAAAAAAAAGTATTCAGTTTATAGCAAAACGGATCCCTGATTTTATTACATGCTTTATTTTAAACACGCAAGAAAAAATGGAAGTGATTGGTACATAATTGTCAAAGGAGTAGCATTTTGAATGCACTAAGGTTTCGAAAAACACGAACTGAGAAAAACAGGTTTAAAGTTTATAATTCTGAAAAAATAATTATTATAAGCTTAATTAAACTTAAAATACCACTTTCAGATATTAGTTATACATTTTTCTTTAAAATAATTGCTTTTTCATATTTTTCAACCCACACATTTTTATAAATGATCAACTTTTAGAGAGTAGTAATTGCCCATGAAAATTCAAGAAAAATGTAAAAAAAAATTTTTTTTCTGTCACGACAGAAATTTTAGCTGTTTTTCTTCTTATAATATTAAAGTATTACATTTGTATGAAAAATATATCAGGAAGAGGAACTGAAATTATAAAATTATTAATATAAAATGCCTTAATTTAAAAATTTTACATGCACACATTTCACAAGGAAGAAAAAGTACATTATTGTATTGCCTCGGAAATATTCTGCTTTTAATACTACACATTATTTTTATAGTTATTATTTCTACTTCTAAAATAGATTTTCTTTTATCATAAAGCATTTTTTAGCTTTTTTTTTCTAAAAAGGGGGTGTGGCTGAATTGCCTAATTTGTTTTCAAATGAAGTTTTAGTCAACTTCTAACTTTCTGACATGCACAAGTGATATATCAATCGAAAGATAACAATGCAAAGAATAAGATTAAATGAAAATAAAAAAATCGATAGGTTTGTGATTTTTAGGGTACCAATTCCCCTTAAGAGAAAAAAATGCTTGGAAATACGTTTGTCGGGACCATTGTACTATTCCGTGTTAACTGATATTTCGTCTTAAGCGTTTTCGCGTTAAATGTATTTTACTGTAATATTAGTAAAATATTATCTTTTCTAACTGAAACATGTTGATTGCATTGGTTTGTTTATATTAGTACAAATTTAAGATTATTTTTTTATTTATTAAATTTTAATTTATTTTATATTTAGTCATGGGAATTAAATTTTTAAAAATTTTGAAAAATCTCTTCTTATTTAATTCACATTTGAAAATTTTTCGCATACATTCAGGAATATATTTGTCTCTTTTTCAGTATCATTGATGTCTAAAAATAATATAGGTAATAAGAATGGTAAAAAAATGACAATGAAATGCATTTAAAATAATATCGCAAAAAATGAAACTCCTGTTTCGAATAGTTTTTCCTTCAAAATAAAGCTAAGGAAACTAACTATTTAACAGCTTTAATTTGAAAACAAAACTGTGGTTTTTGAACATGTAACAAAATTAGAAAAAGCAATCTTTTTACCTTAAATTTCTGCATGTTTCTTCAAAAATTAATTTCTAAATATTGTAGAGTGTCATTGAAAAATTAATTATTCATGGTAACTGATCTTTTTTTCACTAAATCCTTCCTGTTCTCCTGACTCTGCACCCACTGATTATGACTTCCTTGACCATTATTGAATACAAACTATGAAAAAAATGAAATACAGGTACCATTTGAAAAAATACCGATGTTCCTCATAATATAAAAAAGCTGCCACCATAGATTTCAGATTCTAATTTATACTTCAAACCTAGCGACTTTTATCGATGTAGGTTCATTCCTACCAAAAAGACAGCAAAAATCATAGATAGTACTGCAGAATATTTACAATTTTAGATTATATGCAGCTTATGTTCTTGTATTTTTTTTATTGTCATGTAAAATGAGTAAAAAAGTCATACTGCTGAATATTATTTGATTTTCTTCGATTCTCGTCGAAAATTATCCATAAAACAACAGAATTGTTTTATATACATAAAAACCAAAGGAATTTTTATTTTACCGAAAAATAATTTTTTATGCGTCTTTATGATTTTATTAAAATATACGAGAAATATTCAAATTGTAAAATAAACTGTGCTTTCTTTCAAGTATTTTGACATTTCCAATTATTATACATCAACTCCCATTAGACTACTATTGAAGCCTCAAGTATTATCCAGCTTCAACTAGTCAATTCATACAGGAAAGTCGATAAGAAAATATTTTCTAAAGGGATATAAATGATGAAATGCCAGTTCCTTTAACGTGTAACTTATTTTTTTAAAAAAAAGAAAAAGAAAAGAAACTCAAAGACATGAGTGTAAGTAGAAAAAAAAATAAACGACAAAAATTCCTTGATGTATCAAAATAATCCTTTGGTAAACGAATCCATGACATCTGTCACACCTTCACTCTTCTCTTTGGTTTCCTGACATTTGTCTTGGGAGTTCCTTTATATTTTTTTTATCATGATCTATTTTCTCAAAGATACGATATTTACAAATGTCATCTTCGATCATCATCCTTTGATCACTGAAAGAAACTGACAAAATAATAGCAAGAGCTAATAATAAATTGCCTTCTCTTGCTTTTCTATAGGAATAATTAGTGTATAGTTATAAACAATTTCAAATTTATTTGTTAACCCGGGAGGTGTCGCGCAGGCCATAAAATCAGCTCAGGTTAACGAAAACTTTAATTCTCGGATAATTATTTATTTGTTACCAATGACCTTGTTAATATCTCACTATGCGACCGTCTTAATGGGAACTAAACAGTATTTGTCACATATATACCCCTTTTTTGGGAATGGCAAAGATTTATTTTTTGCATCTTAAGGTCCTTGGGTTGACTGAGTTTCCCGCATGACCACTATTCTTCCAAAATATTTTCGAAGAACAGGTTGCATTTTTACCCTGCGAGTTACTTAACGGTTTTAAATGCTGTGTTCTACGACACGCATTTATAAATGTAAATGAACAGAATATAAAGAACGAAATGGACATCTGTGCGATCTTCATTGAAGGAACTTGAAACTGATCAAGCAAGGAAAGAACCTATGAAATGCTGCATATTATTCATGATAGCGAAATTAAATTTGAGAAAAGACATAATCATGAAACGTTTGAGTTGAAAGGAAAGTTTTTAAATGTTACCTAATAAACTCCATCAATGAAAGATATGAAGCCATGAGTGTACCAGAAGAAACATTGTGGCCTGTTGAAAAGACACAAGCGAGAAAAATTTCAACATGCTAAGTATTTGTTGATCTTCTAAGGACAATACAACTATCAAACCTTGAGCAAAATAAGATAGTTTTGCCTGTAAATACCCTTCCTTTAATGTTAGCGAAAACTGTCGGTGATTTGTGTCCCTTACTAAAGTCACGCACATTGAAAACTTTTCAGTTCAGTTTGATTGGATTTTTTTCTCAAATTATCGAAGAAGATTTTTATGGTGTACAATAAAAAAATTATAAAGAAAGGACTGGGTAGATTCACAGTGACCCCGCGCGAACACTAACGTTAGTATCGAGTGCGAGCTTTCTCCAGGCTTAAAAATTGTTACAGTAGAACGTCGTTTATCCGAATCAATTGTGACCGGATACCGTTCGGATACGCAATTGTTCAAAAAACCGAAAACAGAATGCAGTATATGAAGCCGGAAACTATACGAATATTGAAAGTCGTCACATGCGGGAAACGTACTTGAAGAAAACGCAAAATAGGGGCAAAATTACGCAATTTTACCTTTATTGTGGAAAATAATCACTTACTTTTTGCTGTACCATTGTACACCTTCGTTTTTTTCGCTGCAAGGTCTCTGATTCTCTTTTTTAAAGCAGTAGTTGAGTAGGACAGCTCTCTGATTGTCGTTCGTACCACTTCATAGCTATCTCTAGCACAAAAAAATACGTCAGCATTTGATGGACCCTTTCTGCTTTCGTTGTTGTCCTCGTCCTCTTCCGTTTCATATTCGTCGGGGTGGGATTCTTCTTGCACGAAAGTCACAATCTCATAGCAGTTCACAAATCAAAAAAAGAGCACGTATACACCCCATCACTTGGAAACAAACTGACCAAATATTTCATGCAGATGATCACCAAATCACACAACTGAAATTCCCCAAGTATTTCTTACCTTGAATTTTCCCGTCACTTTTAGCCTCACGCGAAACAACTGTTGAGCATTTCACTGTTCGAAAGGGTATTCATATATAGTACATGTAGTTGATAAAAAAATGCGTCCGGATATTTGACGCTCCGGGTGATAAATGTTCAACTAAACCACGATCTACTGTACTCCAGATATCTTTATGAGTGCTGTTGCAACTCACGCATATCAGCCTTTAGCGCTTCATCAGTTCTGATTAAATCCAGGTATCTTTTTTAAAAGCTTTACGTATCTCAAGTTTACCATTCTTTCGACGCATTATACATCGTTTATCGTTATTTATATTTTAAAAAATGTATGATATAAATTATTTATTAGGATTGTTAAAACCATTTACTGTTGGATATTTCATGCTTATTCGAATACATAAGTTAATTTAATGCTTCCCAAGTAAGCCGCAAGACAGTTGCAAATAGCAAATGTTAAGTAAAAAAAGGCTTATCTGAATATATTTTTAAGTTGTGTTTGGGTACTACGATGATTATAATTAAAGTCAAGAATTATTTGAATAAAGTTTTTATATTTACTCTTTTTTTTAAATTTTCAAAATCTTCCATCAAATTAATATTTATGCCAAGTACATTTCTTAAAAACAATTAATGGTTAACAAGTCAGCATTTAAATCTTTCTGAATCCCGCAAGCTTTCCATCATGAAATATATGTAACAACTACTTCACAGAAAAAAAAATACCTTAGGGACAATCTATCTAAGATTATTTCTTTTCCTTTATTCATTTTCTTTCCTTTTTTTATGCACACATCATAAATCCCTGGTAAAAAAATCAAACGTCATTTTAATTGTCCCCAAGGAATAACGCCTTCTTCTAATTTCTAATAAAGTATTCTACAAATATACATTAAAGAAGAAAAATTTAGAAAATAACAATTTCTGTTCTTAAAGACCCCATAAAATTAATTAAAGTTAAATTGGCATTGTAAAGTTGGTTTTTAAATCGGTATTCCTCTTAAGAAGGTTTTCTGATAAAGTTAGTCGGTTTAAAAAAAGTTCATTACGTCTCTTTTCTCAATGACTTTGCTATCAATTACTCGAATAAACCTTTAGAAATACGACTTAAAAAGAAAATAGCTATACTAAATATTACATTTTCTTTTTCTTTTTTACGTCCAAAACGTTTCTTTGTTTAAAAAAAACAGAGACCTACGAAGAAGACTTTTTCTAACTTCTGTAATTAAGTCAAGCTATTGAAGAGCGCGAAAAATCGTTCAAAGGAATTACGACTGACAACAAAGATGTAACTCACATTGTGGGAAAAGAGGATAAAAATTTTGATTTTTTTCTTTCTTCTGAATTTCTATTGTCAACAGCAACTTGAATTGAAGGCAATACGATTTTTTTGCTATAATCCTAGAAACAAAGTTGTTTATTTTATGAGTCACCGTATAGACAGTATTTAATCATTTTTTTAAAATTTTCATTCGAGAGTAAGAAGGTAATTAATTCAAAATTTTCGTGTTCATCGTGGTAATGATAATAGTTAGTAAAATAGAATTGTTTAAGTTTTATTACAATTCAATACCAAAATGTATAGCCTTTTTTTAAAAAATGGCTTGTTTTCTAATTACTTATGGCCATCTTTAGGTTACTTTCTGTCTACGTAAAACAACTGAACTTAAATGTTAATTATGTTTGTAAAAACAAAAATGTTCCGCATTTTATTAATTCTATTTTTTGGACATTTCAATTTTTTTTGTAACATTCATACAATATTCACATATGAACCATAAAAATATTTGCTGTTGTTAATGCCACCTGACCAACAGTAAAATCAGATCAAGGTCCGAAAAATTCATAGTGGCTAAGGGTAAGACTCTTACACCTGTCGTTAGCCTTAGCTTTGAGCATCATGTAGGCTTTGTTAAGATTTTGTTCGGTTGCACCCTGATTTTGAGGGAGAAAACATGGGGGTGGCCAGGGTTCAGTCAAATCTCTTCCCCTTCCACCAACCTAATAAGAGGACTTGCGGTTAGACAGCTATTAAAAGTATTCCCCATGCCGGGAAGGCACTAAACATTTACACACATCCATGTCTTATCCGGGATTCGAAACCAAGCCCTGCGGCACCACAGCCAACGTCCCTAACCACTATATTGGATGGGAGGCTATTAAAATATTCTCTACTACTAATTAAAATATATTCCATTACTAATGTAAAATTTTCTTAAAATTAGTATAATTGCATGTTCTAATATTATCAATAGATCGCAATGAGTGCAACTGTTTTATACAAAATCCTTTGAATTTAAAATGCTTTTACGACTATAGATAAAGTGCACCTAAAAATCAGAATATAAAATTAGATTTGAAGATTTTCTTTCAGGGCAGAAAATGAATATTTTCAAATTTTAATATTTAACATTAGGGGAATTCGGTCTTAACAATAGATATTCAGTTAAATATTATCACATAATACAATATTTGACACATTTTTTCAACGATCTATTCTAACTGTTATTCTTTAGTGAAAGCACTATAATTGTCTATTTTCGCAAGATAAATGAAAATAATTGTTTTGTGATTTTGACAATAACAAGTTTAAAAAGGAAAAAAAAATTAAGTTTATGTTCTTTTTTCCAAGAAAGAGATTTATGTCTATGATATCAGTCGTGATTCGCTTGAACGAACATTCTTGTGTCCTTCACTATCTTGACAATCTGATAATTTTGCAAAAGAAGATATTTTTAAAAAGTTAATTTTTTTCTCTCTTAATAATTTGTTACAAAAATTTAATTTGTTTAAAACCACACAAAAATCACCATATCTCCATTTTTTAAAAAATAAAGATACCGCAAGTAGTCGGATATCTTAAGATATCCGACTACTATCGGAACCGTGATTTTAAAAAAGCGCACAAATGGATAATTTTCATGATATTTAGTGTCACTCAGATTAAAATACATGCATAAAATTATTTTAAAGACATTTTGACAAAAAATATTTATTTAAATATAATATTTTGGCAAAAAATTAACTTAGAATAACTTTATTCCAAATGTTCTCCTTTTGTGAAAAATGGTTCTATTGTGATAATATTTTGCCTGTATATAGCTTAGACCTCTCTACAGAGGCTCAACTAGAATTCTTGAAAAATTCACATTATTTTCAGTGTTACCACCCATTGAAATAATTATTCACGTTTTTTTCTTAAAATTGCTCCCCTCTGTTGTCCTAAATTAGGAATAAACCCACTTCTAAGTTATATATTTCAAAAATTCTAGTTGAGCCTCTGAACAGAGGTCTGAGCTATATACAGGCAAAATATTATTCTAATAGAAGAGTTTTTCACAAAAGGAGAACATTTGGAAAAAAGATTATTCTAAGTTAATTTTTTGCCAAAATATTGTATTTAGATAAAAAAAAAATTTGTCAAAATGTCCTTAAACCAATTTTATGCATATATTCTAATTTAAGTGACACTAAATATCATGAAAATTATTCATTTATGCGCTTTTGAAAATCTCGGTTCCTAACGTAGTCGGTTACCTTAAATGAAATCCCAGAAAAATCATAAAATTAAACCTACTCCTTAATGATGTAACGTCATTATCTCTAGACCATATGAGAAGCAAAGTGTGCTTCAATTCATTGCTGGAAACTATTTGCTGATCTTGTACTTCTGCCATAAACGCCACTTAACCACTTACGTGTTCCTGCCTTAATACTTAGCAATGAAGAGAATGAGCTTGAGTGTACTCAGCTTTCTTGTTGCAATATGGTTAATATATGAAGCAATATAAAGAACTTCTCTTGAGCTATATCCAAAGTATCTTCTACGTAGAGGAAGGTACTCAGGAATGCAGAGAAATATTTGCAGACAATTCGTAAAAGCGATCGGGAGATATACATTTTTAATTTTGAATAGAATAATAAATGAAAAATATATGTGGCTCAACAAAGAACGAAAACTATTTAAAAGTAATGTAACAAACTTGGACGTCTCCTGAGAAAATGGCTAATAGTATTCTGAAAGGAGAACGTTATTTATAAAGTAGCTTCGGAAAAAGAAAACTGCAATATTTTTTGGGGAGAAATTAAGGAAAAAGGCTTATGAAATATTGTTGTTCTTTACTGAACTTTCAAAAACAATATTCTACAGACTTCTTATTATTTTTTTTTTAAATCATAAGACCTTGACACCAAAAACTCTTACGATGTGTATTTTTAAAAGGCTAAAAGATTAACAAAAAATATTATATACAGTGAAAATCGTTTACTGCGAAACTGAGGGGACTGAAATATTTTCTTTGGGTTGAGAGATGTTGAAAAAAAACATATATTTAACAAAATTAAGTTTATTAAAGTATATTTTATTTAAATAAATATACATACATATGCATGTATTTCATAAAAGAAATCAATGAAACAAAAAAATTCGTAATGAAATTTGTTCCAAAATTTTCAAAGTTTTGTAAAAACGAAACATTTATTGGGTTTTTGAAAACAAATTTTATATGTACATATATATGTATATATATATATATATATATATATATATATATATATATATATATATATAGTATATCTCAGTGATATACAATATGTATTAATAACTATTATTCACATTATGTTTTAATACTAGTATTTTTAACTAATTATACAATTATTCAATGGATGGCGCCACATGTTTAATAAATTAATAATATTATTATTTAAATATTTCTGGTATTCATTTATTTTCCAGAAATATTTATATCAATATATATTTACGCTTCCTTAAACATATATATATATATACTTTATATTATTCTATTATAATTTTTAACTTTATGCGGTACTGATATTCCTCTGTTATACTCGGCGGGAAACATAACCAGTTGATACACTCGCGAAGTCTTACTTTTTACCTTTTGCATCGACTTTAAATCTATAATGTGAATACTAGTAGGCTATAATTTTATCGTTATATTTTATTAGTATAGTGATTTTTTTGTAATATTTAAATTTCTACTAATATTATTATTTTTCCCCTTGGCACTTTGTACAGACAAACTACATTTGAAGGTTGGATAGCCCTAAAAATTGTTTCAACCTGCAATCTTGGTTCCTTGTTATTGTACTACTGTGCCTAATATTTCCTATCTTGAATAGTTATTCTTAGGTTCTATAGATATCTGTATTTATATATATTTATGGATTATATAAAATAATTAAGAATACTTTCCATGCTCTTCTACATTTTCATTATGAGGGAACAAGAGCTGCATTATTCCTTTCATTTTCCCTTTCGAAACCAATGGTATCAATCATATTTTTTAAACTTTGAACTCCAAAATGTCTTTGTGCGCCGTAATTGGGTCTGCACACACTCTAAAATCATCTTCTACAACGAATTTTTCCGATGATACATTTGAACAGTAAAATAATACAGAATCTTTCTCAAACATTTCATAAGTGTCGGATCAGTTTCAGTATACTCCTCCTTTTACTTCGGCTGGTGTTTTCAATATTTTGTTCGTTCCCAGAGGGAAATCTTTCCTGTTAAACGATTTTTGTTTCGTGTTAAGAGAAAAAATAAATGAAAATACATAATGTTTTGTTGGCACCATTGTTTCGTTTCGTGTTAACCGATATTTCGTCTTAAAGGTTTTTTCTCTGTAATATTAATAAAATATACTTTTTTTTACTGAAGTATGTTGATCGCACTTACGTTTTTTCTATTAGTACAAATCTAAGCTTATTTATTTTATATATTTTTTTTGTTTATTTCTTTTAGTCGTGTAAATTGCTTTTTGAAAAAATTATGAATAATTTCGTCTTAATTAATTTGTGTTTGAAAAATTTTAGTATATGTATAGCAAAATGTTTGCCTGATTTTCAATATTATTTCAATTTAAAATATTGGTGGTAATAAGAATGGCAATTTATCAGAATTAATTAAAGAAAATATCAGAAAAGTTTAAACATTTTTTCGGATATTTTCCCCGAAAATAAAGCTAAGCAAATGAACTACTTAGCAAATTTAATTTCAAAACGGAACTAAGGTTTTTGAACATGAAAGAAAGCTGTAAAATGCAGTATTTTCCTTTTTACCTTAAATGTGTGCGTGTGTCTACATGTTTCTTAATAAATTATTTCAAAATATTGTAAAAATATTTTTTGGGGGGACTCTAGATAGACTCCTTGTGTGCCGACAAGTATAACACAAGGCTTACAAACGTAAGTCAATACACAAGACAATGGAGGTTACATGTAGAAGTATATAGGTACAAATGGGAACCAAAAGGGGAAATACAGAAACGACAAATACAGAATTAAATACAAGAATGCTCACATACAGACGGAGAAAACCAATAATAAAACTATACAATGAGGAAGATAAGAAAAAATAAAAAAAAATGTTCAAAAAACAAAAACATAAAGCATACATACATACACATACAAATATATATATACACACATGTATATTCACGTACAGAAAATGTTAACAAACACACAAAATTTAGAATCTAATAAATACAGGGAAAAATGCTATTAATGAATGCACAAAAAAATGTAAAAGATGAATTTCCATCAACAAAAGCAGATAAAGGAGGAGGCCACTCTATATTGTTCTTTTGTAGGCACTTCATGAGTGTACATCTTTCCGAAGAGAAATTAGTACAAGCAAGAATCAGATGCTTGGCATTTTGGATTGTGTCACTGGAGCAAGAACACTGATCAGTAAGCGACAAATTGAAGCGCTTTTAAATATGCTTTAAAGTTTCCATGCCCAGATAGAAACTGGGTAAGTTTAAAATTAGGGTGAAAGTGCTTAGCCTTTAAACGGCTCTGAATAGAAGGAAAGAATTCCTTGGTGAGATGCGCATTAATTGAAATTTGATACAAGTTATTCCACTCGGAGATAATCTTTTCTTTAAAAACTTTCTTATGATATGATTTTGGAATGCTCATAGGAACCAGATCTCTTAATTTTGTCGCTTCTTTTGCAAGCCAGTCAGCACGTTCATTGCCATAGATTCCCGTATGACCTCGAACAAAAGAAAAGAAAACTTGTACTCCTCTGCTTCGAAGAAAATCGAGATTAATATGCGTTTTAACTATTAGCTTATTTTGGGAATAAATGTTATTTAAGGCACACAAAGATGATAGGGAATCGCTGCAAATTAAGAAATTCGATGAGAGGATTTCGTTATTGCAGATCCAAGAGACTGCTTGAGCTATGCAAAGTAATTCAGCTTGAAACACACTACACTCATCTCTTATTCTGAATTGGCGAGTTCCAATTTCAATAAAATCTTGGAAGATAACAAATGCAAGGCCAACCTTGTCACTGTACAATTATATATTCTTGTTAACTGAGATTTTGTTTTTCTAAACAATTCCTATTATCCTGACTATGCACCAGCTGATTATGATTAGTTTCATGCGTTGAACAATATTGGATACACTAAAAAGAATTGATATTTCTGATGATTTAAAAACTGTCAGCCTAGACTTCAAATTCAAAGATTTTATGCTTCAAACCTCACAACATTTAGAGATGTAGGATTCATTTTTACCAAAAGGATGGCAAGAAATCCTAGATAGTATTGCGAAATATTTACAATTTTAGACTTTATGGTACTTCTATTTTTTCATTGTTATGTAAAACGTGTAAAAAATACATACTGCTGAATACTATTTGATTTTCTTAAAATTTCGACGAAAATTATCCATAAATCATCAGAACTGTTTTATAAATATTAGAAACAAAGGCTTTTTATTTTACCGAAAAACAATTTTTTATGGATTTTTATGATTTTATAAACATGCACAAGGATTATTCAAATCGTAAAATAAACTATGTTTTCTTTCAAGTATTTAGACCAGCGTTTCTCAAATTAAGAGGCGCTTCCCCTAATGGGGGCGGTATATCCCTTTGTTGGAGGGGGGCAAGTCTATTGAAAAGTTGAAAATAAAAGATTCATGAGTATTTATTTACTGAAAGGAAGCTAAAAGCGAAATAGTTTCTGATATTATAAAAATTAAATACACAAATTCTCTCTGATATAATGTACGTATAAATGTATCAGTACTACACAATGCTTTTGAAAATTAATTTATCAGTATTAAATTAAAAACAAGTTTAATAATTACTGGTGCCTCCAATGATTCTGTCATATACAATATTCTATACTTATCTTAGTAATTTGTATGGTTTATAATTAAAGTCTTATTGTGGATTTAGCACCAAAGAACATATTTATTGCATTCAAGATATTGTTATTTTATGGAAGAGGGGAGCGTTCCAAATTATGATTGAAAACTGGGTCGCAAATATTGAAAGTTTAAGAAGCACTGATTTAGACATTGCCAATTCTTATACATTTCAAAGCTAGTATATTAACTCCTACACAACTAATATTGAAGCCTCAAGTACTATTCATCTTCAACTAGCCAATTCGTATAGAAAATTCTATAAGAAATTAATTTTCAAAATGAAATAACTGAAGCGATAAGTGATGAAACTGTAGTTCTTTAAAGTATATCTTATTTTTAAAAACAAAAAAGGAACTCAAAGACACGAGTGCAAGTAGAAAAAATAAACAACAAAAATTCCTTAAAGTATCAAAATAATCCTTTGGTAAGCGAATCCATGACATCTGTCACACCTTCACTCTCCTCTTTGGTCTCCTGACATTTGTCTTGAAAGTTCTTTTTATACTTTCTTGATATGATCTGATTTTCTAAGAGGGACGATATTTACAAATGTCATCTTCGACCATCATCCTTTGATCACTGAAGGTAACTTACAAGATAAGAGCAAAAGCTAATAATAAATTGCTTTTTTTTGCTTTTCTATAGGAATAGTTATTGTATAGCTATAAGAATTTTCAAGAATTAATTCTCAAAAACTTCTTTAACCTCTTCCAGATTCATGGTATTTCTGGATTATGGATTCAAAAATATCACCTTTTTTGCATATTTTCAAACACACATTTCTTTTTAAACATAATAGCACCATTCGCATGCAAGATTTCCTAAAAATTAATGTAAAAAATTCTATTTAAATCAATGAGTCAATAACCTGTAAAGTTGGATTTAAATATGGTAGAAATCATTAGACTTTTGAGTCAATTGTCACTAACTATAATTATAAAGTTTAGGATATCTAGCTTTTATCTTGATATACAAATTTTATTTACGTATTTTGGTTTACATAAATGATTTTAAATATATTAATTAAAATGTTAACATCTATGATAAATTCAAAAAAGCACTCTACTACACATAACCCAACATCACAATCTGGACAGTAGAATCTTGTTTCACTTACTTATCTTCTTCCCTTTACTGTCTGGTGGTCCGTCGCCAAAAGCCCTCGTGTAGCTGAACAGTGCGACGTTAATATTCAATCAATCAATCAACCCTTTACTGTCTGTCTTTGAGAAGCAAATAGTACACTGTCGTATTTGGATCAGTTTTCTTCTCTGTTGGGAGAATGTAGTCAAAAAAGTGTCTATCAGATAAGCGTAAAGAAGGGGGGTGGGCGTTCAGCAGAAGGACGTCCTTTTTTAGCAGAAAAATCCACCGAGTGGCACTTTACAGTAATTTGAAACCATAAGAAGCTCATGCGAAATAATTCGGAAAAGACCTATTGTACAATGTAATATTTTTCAGTACCCGAGCTAAGCTAAACTTCCTGGATGAGCAAGAATGGTCCATTTCGATTGCCCGAGCCCAACTCGAGAAAATCATGGTGGGGTGTTAAAACCCGTTAGGATCTTCGTTTGTCAACCTTTGAGTGTCACTGCAATTAAATCGAATCAGTTTTGCTTTCACAGTCCTGACACATTCAAGCATATTTTATTTAAAGCTTTATTTATTTCAAGTTTAACATTTTTCGACAGTTTATACATCGTGTATCGTTATTTATCTTTTTTAAAAAATTATGATGTAAATTATTGATTAGGATGGTTAACTGTTAAAACCATTTCACGTTAACTTGTATATGCGATGCATATTCGAACATATAGATTAGTTTAATACTTCCGAAATAAGCCGCAAACCAACTACACTAATAGCAAATACAAAGTAAAAAAACTTTTCGGAATTTGTTTTCAAGGTGTGTTTGGGTACTTCGGCAATTATAATTAAAGTCAAAAATTCTTTAGATAAAGTTTTTTCAATTTTCTTTTTTAGATTTTTAAAATGTTCCGACAAATTAATATTTGCGCAAATTACATTTCTTAAAAAAGAATTCATCAATTAACAAGTTAGCATTTAAGTTTCCGAAACCCGCAGGCTTTCAATACTGAAAAATACGCAACAATTATTCAACAGAAAAAAATATTGTCATAAGGACAATCAATCTAACAATAAATTTTCTTTATTCATTTTGTTTCCTTTGATTATGCACACTTCCATGGTAAAAAAAATCTAACGTCTTTTTAATTGCCCTCAAGGAATAACGATTTCTTCTATTTTCTAATAAAATATTGCACAAATATAAATTAAGTGAGAAAAATGTAAAAAAAAAAAATCAACTTCTGTTCTTAAAGTCCCCATAAAATTAATTAAAATTAAATCGGCATTGTAAAGTTGATTTTTAAATCGGTTTTCCTTTTAAGAAGGATTTCTGATAAAGTTTGTCGGTTTAAAAAGAGTTCATTACGTCTCTTTTCTCAATGACTTTGCTATCAATTACTCGATTAAACCTTTAGAAATACGACTTAATAAGAAAATAGATATACTAAATACGACATTTTCTTTTTCTTTTTTACGTCCAAAACGGTTCTTTGCTAAAAAAAAACAGAGACCGACGAAGAAGACTTTTTCTAACTTCTGTAATTGAGTCATTTATTGAAGAGCGCAAAAAATCGTTCAAAGGAATTACGACTGACAACAAAGATGTAACTCACATTGTTGGAAAAGGGGATATAACTTTTGATTTTTTTTTCTTCCGTCTGAATTTCTATTGTCAACGGCAACTTAAATTGAAAGCAATACGATTTTTTGCTATGATCCTAGAAACAAAGTTTTTTTATTTTATGAGTCACCATTTAGACAATATTTATTCATTTTTTTTAAAATTTTTATTCGAGAGTACGAAGGTAATTAGTTTAAAGTTTTCATGTTCATAATTTTGGTAATAGTTGTAACAATAGAAATTTTAGAGTTTTATTACAATTTCAGTTACAAAATGTATAGCAAATTTTTTGAAAATTAGCTTGTTTTCTAAATACCCTTGGTTTTCTGCAAGTTATCTTCAGTCTGCGTTAAAGAATAGAATATAAATGTTAAACATGTTTATAAACTCGAAAAGGCTCCACATCTTGTAAAATCTTTTTCTACAAAATTTTAATATTTTCTCAACATTAATACTATTTTACCATAAAAATCATTAAAATATTTTCTTTTTCTAATATATGTAACGTTTTCTTAAGATTAATATAATTGCAAGGTCAATATATTATTCATAGATCGCAATGAATGCGATTGTTTTATACAAAATCCTTTACATTTTAAAACTTTTACGAATATACATAAAGCGTACCAAAAAATTAGAACATAAACTTAGGTTTGAGGATTTTCTTCTAGGCAGAAAATGAGTGCTTTTGTATTCCAAAATTTAACATTAGGGGAATCCGGTCTTAAGAATAGGTATTCAGTTAATTATTATCACGCAATACAATCACTGAACTTATTTTCCAACGCTTTATTTTAAATATTATCCTTTAGTGCTAGCATTATAATTGTCTCTATTTGCAAGATAAATGCAAATAATTGATTTTCTGATTACAACAGTGAATTCCAAAAGTAAAAAGAATCAAAATTTAGATTCTTTTTTCAAACTACAAGAGTTATATCTTTGTTGTGTGTTGTGATTCCTTTGAACCAACATTTTTGTGTTCTTCACTAGCTTGTCAACCTGTGATAGTTGTGCAAAAAAAATAATTTAAAAAATAAATTTATACTTTCTTTTAGCAATTTGTAACACTTTTCAAAATTTTACAAATGTCTATATTGTTCAGCTGTTTTTTTTTCATCTAATTTTGTAAGAGATACCAAAGCTTTCGGAAGAACTTTGTGTGTCATATCATGTGTGGTTTAAGTGGAGTAGAAAACCTCTATACCGACAATGTTAAATTGGCTGTTTTCGATGTACTTTTCCTCAAAATCTGTTATGTATTTGAACTGTTAAAACTTTCGAAATTTTTCATAAAATTAAAGTACACTATTCTCATTATACTGAAATGGGCTTTTAGCTAATATTAAATTTTTTTCATAATTTATAAAATATTTTATCAAACATACAGAAATTGGACCTATTTTTCACATAAAAAATTTTGTAACAAATAAATTTTTGAGTTGTTTACAAAAGGTTTGTTTCATTATATATTAGCCATCATTATAAATATATCATAAAAAATTTACGTACCTGTGAACATTAGCTTCTCATAAAAGGTACATCGAACATCAAAATTTACATTTTGAGATAAATTGATTTTAATGTATACAATGAGACTTCTAATCAGCTTGGAAATAAAAAAAATAAAAGGCTCAATTTACAATAAAAGTGCGTGTTTTGGTTTATATCAGACGATCAACATTTAAACAAAAACGAAGTATTTTGTTTACTTTTTTCTCCATTCAAATGGGCGTGGCCCAGTTTCAACAATTATTCAGAAATAGGTTTTATGATCTTCGAATTACTTAAGATATTAAGGTAAGGTATTTTTAGAAGGTATTTTTAGTAAGTATATTTCAAGTAAGGTATTTTTAGAAAGGTTAATATCTATAGAATTTAAAAATGTAAAAATCTCAAAAACATGTAAGAAAAAAAATAAGATTCTGGCTTTCCTACAAAACCTTAATTTAATTTCGATAATGATCAAACTGATAAAGTATCTTAGTTCACACAGATATAACTTTTAATAAGAACATTATTTCTAGAGTTCTTTATACGCCAGTGGTTCTCAAACTTTCACTACTGGTGACCCAATTTTCAATCATAATTTTTATCGCGCCCCCAAATAATAATGTATTGAATGCAACAATAATGTACTTTTTTGGGGCGGTAAAGCTACAATGCGATCATAATTATAAACCGTACAAATTAACAAGATAAGAATTAAATTTTGTATGTGTTACTTTTAAGTAATATATATTTTTATTTTTTTACTTTTAGTTCAATTCACTATAAAAAAGCATGTTTTTTAGTTTGTTTGAAAACTATAATTTATTTTATAATTTTTTACTACACACGTTAAAACTCACAATTCAAGTGAATAATTTAATTAAGAGAAAATATACTTACCTACTTTCAAGGACTTTTTTTTAATATTTCTTTGCTAATTTTAGAAAAAATTAAATAAAACCGAAGAAAATGTTCCAAATTTGCGTGTCCTTAATAAAGGAAATAAATCCCAACACTTTTAACAAACAAAACAGGAACTTTATTTTACAGCAAAACTGTCAAATTTTGTTCACGTTATTGTAGCTTTACTGTCGTTTGATGCTTTATAAATAGAATTTTGAACTTTTTTTTTTCCTTGTATCTTTTTTGACAAGGCGAAGTGCTACATTTATGGCTTCATAGTTTTCTTCATAGAGTTCTTTAGGCAGCATTTGAAAATTTCAATTCAACTCAAACGTTTGGTGTCTATCACTTTTCTGATATTTAATTTCGCTTTACCTTCATTGATATGCATTATTTCAGCAGGTTCTTCAATTGCTTGATCAACTTCGACTTTCTTCAATACAGATCACAACTGCTCATTTTTTATATTCTGCTCATTTACATTTATAAACCATAATAAGTCGTACAACACAGCAATCAAAACCACGAAACTGTCCATAGGGAAAATTTAGCATGTTCTAAAAAATAATTTTGTAAAACGTTTTTCATTAAGCATTATACTTTTCAGAATACTCAGAAAATACATCTTGGCCAATTAATCATTTAAAGTGCTCAATATGTTTATCCATATATCATAAAACTCATTCACATGGGAAAAAAGCAACAGAAAAATATGATTTACAACTTTCCTAGAAGAAAAACAGACGGGGTGAAACATACCAGTAAGTTTGAAGGTCAAATATAAATAAACGTAATAAAAAAAATCTCTCTTCGTCGGATTACAGTAAAGCAAACAAAATGTATTTTTTTATTTGGTTATAGGATCAAAGATAGCTAATGAGCGTTTGAAGTGGAATCTTTTATTTTTGTTGATCACCAGATGATAAAAATAAATTATATCAGTGTAAATGTGTATTTTTTATTATATCAGAGAGCATTTTGTTTTACTTCATTCCAAAAAATTATTTTTTTTAACCTTTTATTTTTTTAATATGCTCGCACCCCCCTCGCTGATTACCGCGCCCTCCCCAGGGTGGGGGCGCCCCACAGTTTGAGAAACACTGTTATACGTTATAGTTAAGCACTCCTTCGAAGGTTATAATGTACATTTAATGCATCTTAAGTTCATGTATATTGAAGTAAAAACATCCTCACAAAAACCCTTTTCACAATAATAATTAATAACATTACGATAAATTAATGTTGGATAATATAATGTTAATCAGGATTATTTAGTTTTAGCAATTTTTAAATACTAGAAGTTTTTACTTAACAATAGACAATTATCTTCTTAAGTTATACATCTGAACACTATTAAATAAATTCGTGCAATTATTTCTAGATAATTAATCATTTTACTAAGGTTTTCGGAAATTATGAATAAACGAATCAAATCCACTGAAAAAATGAAATTTTACCGGGAAGAGACTTGAAAAAAAAATAAGTTCAGATAGCAAAGCCTTTTAAGTTTAAGTTTGGGTAGAAACAGTAAAAAAATTAAAGGGATTCGCCATGGGGGCTTACAGAAAATTGAAATGAAATTGCAGTGAGGAAATCTAATTAAAAGAACTCATTGTACCGTTAAACTTAGCTTAAGGTTTAGTTTGTGGTGTTTAATTTTTAAATTAAACAATTTAAGGCTCAACAGACATTTTTGGTAAACAAATGCATAAGAAATTCATTTTAATTGCTTTTCTATCGTATAAAAGAATCACAAACTTAATTTTGAAACGTAAAGGGGGATACGAATTTCGTTTTACGTTACGATATGCAATTTTGTTTATTATTGTCTGCGAAAATGAATAATAAAAGGGGAGAGTGTACTCTCTTTCCTATTATCTGATTGAATTAATCCCTTTACTGTAAACAATGTATCATAAAACTATTCAAAGTCAATCATGTCAAATAATTCTTTTTCTCGAAAAATTGTAGAATTTTAACATACCCCTTTTCTGTAAAAAATTAACATATTAGTAAATATTTATTGATTAATACTTGAGCAACATACTAACTTCTAAAAAAAATTGTATCATAATTAATTAAATTATTGATTTATTTTAGTTACAACCGTGAATAAAATAAATAAAGTATAATTTACGTAATTTTTTTTTCGGATTTATTAGGCCAGGCAAGCTAAGTGTCGATAGTTGCGAGCTGATTGTCAGTATTTTTATTAAAAAATATTAAAAATTTATTTCTACAGTCACTTAATACACATTTTGTGGTAAGCTTATGCAAGTTATGTGAGTAGAAACTCAAGATTTTCCCCTGGAATGATGACAAAAACCAGTTTTATATCTCCCCAATCAGTATTTTTATGTTCCCACCTTCTGACTTTTTCAAAGAATTAAACCTTTGCCATCGTGAATATTAAACAATATAATTTGCATCTATTGAATGGTTAAATTGATTTCCCAGATTTTTTAAACTTATATGAGATAAAGAAAATTAAAACGCAAAATTCTCTCTCAGCAAGCATTACCATAACCCAAAAGTTTCCTGTACGTTGAAAAAAATTGAATCAATTTAGCTTGATGACAGATATATAAATCTTATTTTTTTTTGTTATTTATGTGATACATATTTTCAATACTAGATAAAGTCAGAATTTTTTATAAAAAATGGATCCAGAAATATTAAGCTTTTAAATGTCATCTGGTGCCATATTGCATATTTTGTTAAAATATTATATATTTTGCTCCAATTATAAGGAGAAGCTATTTGTTTTCCTGAAAACCTATAACGTATAGTTTATACTCCTATACTTTTAACAAAAAAAAATTTCTCATCTAAAGATCTTATTTTAAAGTCCGTATTATTCCCAGGGGATTATCATTAATCAAGATGTTTCGTTTATCTGGCCAGTACTTTTAATTTTTTGAAAAGTATTTAAAAAAATACTTAAGTAAAAAAGTACTCGGTTTTTGGTAAAAATGTACATTCAAAGGACAATGTAGTTAATTAACCAGGAAGTATTATTTTGAGTGTTCAGTATGGAATTTGATCTTGAAAAGAATGTTTTTTCCAATTCGGCAATATTTCAGCAACTTAGCCTTTACAGACACGGCCAGTCTCCAAATGTGAGAACCATTTCATTCTGGCCCCATCCAGAGGCAGTCTCTCGCACAAATTTGGACACTCGAGTTAGTTTTAATTCAAGCTCTCGATGGATGCTAAATATTGCCGTGATTTAATTTTTTGCCGAGAATACCAGAGCCAAATTGATACTTAAGTTATCTTTTATTAGTGCAACATAATCGTATGACAAGCATGTCTACGATTTTCGCATCCAGAAAATCTATCGACTCCACCCGGGGTCGATCCCGCAACCTTAGACTTACGAAGAGATAACGCTACCTCTAAACCACCGGTGCTGAGTCTTGAGAGGAATGCTACTAAAAGGATATTTATTTTCTTGCTAGAAATCGTTGAGTAAAATTTTTTCACGTCAAAGTACAGAGTCACACGAAGGTTATTCTTGTAATTTTAAATCATAGTCATGTGAAGAGGACGACACCTGAACTGTAGCATCTGTTTCCTAACTTTCACGCTACATAAACGGGAGGGCATTTGAGGATGGACAGATTTAACGAGCGTCAGTACCCACTACACAACGGTTTTTCAGTTGCATTAGGTTCGAACTCGTAAAACACCATCCTCGAGTCTGTAACCTTGGCTACTAGGCTACCGTGGTCTTTTTCATATACTTAAATTCAGAGCTTTGTTTTAAAGTAAGATGTGAGGTTTTACTTTTTAATACATAACTCGGATTGCGTACATTAAAACATATGTTGGTACTTACGTATAATCGCAATAGTTGCCAACTATATTAATAACTCGCCAAGTTGGCTACCCCATTTGTACCATTTGTGCGTGCATGCTAAATTGGCATCCATTTGCTTCGTTTCATATAATGCGCCCAAAGTTTGCGATAATATGTAAGTGCCCATTTATTTAATATATAATGCTGTTAGCCACATTTATGAAATGTTGTTCTAAGCTTTACTATGTTCAGATCATTTCGACAATTATGGCAATAGTTTTTTCTGTAGGATAATCTATTCGTTTTTAGTGAAGTTTGATCTCATATTAATGCTCAAATCATGCTTTACAAATATTTCACAACTTGTTTAAATAATACATATTTCCCTTGCAACACAACGTGTGAAAAGTTATCTTTATAATATTTACGCTAAAGCAAAAAAAAGTAATGCATTAAGCTTTAAAGTGTTTTTACAATCTCGATATGTGTTAAAAACTAAAAAATAAAAATCTTCTAAAGTAATAGAAAACTTAAAACTTTTCTATGGCAGCCGAAAACATTCTCTACGTCAAAACAAAGAAAGTGTAAGAACAGCAAAACAACATAAATCCTCTGTTTCGAAAAGAAATAAATAGACATTCTTCTTAGAGATCTTACCTTGAAGAAAACATGGTATTAACGGTATTTCTTTCAAGTTCATCAAATCACGTTTCGCTTTCAGTATATACGTTTTCTTAAGTGGTAAATAGTTTGTGATAGATGCATTTTGAAAATCTAACAAATACTAGTTTTTAATTCCTTTAAAATTTCATAGGAACAACAGGTTTATTATTACTGCCCAAAATATTGTAAAAAACTACTTAAGTAGGCAAAAAAAATCCTTGAATATTTTGGTAAAAACGAATATTAACAATACACTTATTCAAATGTAATGTATGTCCGAAATCAGAACCTATAATATATTTACTTAATAAATCCTTACAAAAGGCCTTGCGAAAAACCTTATAAAGGTCTCAATATTATCATGTTACTCCCTTAAAGCTACCTTCTTTCCATTCGTAAACATTTCCTTAAGATCTCTTATTTAATGTCTTAACATAAACAAAACAAAAATCTAAAAGCACGTTTTTATACTGAAATAATTAAGAAGTTAAAAGTTAATATAAAACAAAAACATAGTTTTAGGTGAATTATTATAAAAAAATTAAGAATTTACCAGAGAAAAGTATCACAAAATATTTAATTTTATCCTTTAGCAAATTTACTTCATGCTCTGCTGTTTGCTGTTGCCGTTTATTAGAAACATTAGATGATTTTTCTTATGAGAAATGTATTATTTTTCCTATAAATGTTGACTTTTGTAAATCACGTTTTTTTCCAATGGAACAAAACGATGAATTTGAACTATTTAGGTTTAAAGCACATTCTTGTGATATGTACAAAAATAGTCTTCAAAGCTTTATACAAATATATGTTTTAAATTAGCAGAAAAGCAATATTATGGGGATGTAGAAGTCACGGTAAACACAAGAAATGCCCATTCTAGAGCTACAAATAACACGAAAGGAATATCAATTCCTAAAATATTTTATTCTTGAATCTCTCTCTTCTGATATTTTACAAATTAAATTTTCCATTTCAACAAACAAATAACGTGTCATACGGGAGCCATGTTTACTTTATATTATAAATAACCCCCATTAGTCATTAAATTTATTTTATTTTATGCACACAACTTATTTACTTTATATATTAGCACACATCTATGAATTGCTTCACCCGCATAGGCAGAAGATTAAAATCCAAGCAACCAAGAAAGAATTACTCTTATTTAAAATACTTCGAAAGTTATGCCCGTATTTAAACATTTTATAATAGTAAATATAAGTTAAAGTAACTTCATTATATGTTTTTATAAGATCAATGATTTGACTGATCCCATTTGTATAGAAACTGTCACAAGTATTAATTTACTTTGATGAAACATTCTGAAAAAAAATATTTGTGTTTTCCCATTTGTGGTATTGTTTAAGTAACTTTATTTTACTCTAAAGGCTACACAAATAGTATACTTTCTTGAGAGATAACAATATAATAATTATTTTCTTTAATAATGTACGGTCAATTTTCATATAGATGAAAAAATAGCCTGCAATTTCCTTAAGAATAAAATAGTACCATATACTTTATAAAGAATAAAATAATTCTTTAGTATTCCTAATTATTTTTAGAATAAAATAATACCTTTTTTTTAAAATTGTAAAATATGTTACATGAAGCAAACATCGTTTTAATCCAAGGCTTCTTAAAATACAGTAATTGCAAGAACATATAATTTTTTGTATTAAAAAGAAGAATGGGAGATAAGAAAAAAAACATGTTTTGAAAATGCATTGACAATAAAGCATACTTCATGTCAGACGATTTATGGTAAATTTAAAAGCAAACATAAGTCCACAATATTTGCTTAAATTATATATATATATATATATATATATATGTATGTATTCTTAAAATTATTTATTTAATATCACATGAAGCAAGCATATTTAACATTTATATTGTGTTAAACAGGTTATTTTTAGCTATTTTCTATTATTCATCTTTAAGTAGTAAGACTAATTTTTTCTACTATTCATCTTTAATCAGTATCACACTTCAATAAGGTGAAAGTAGAAAATACAGCTACATGCTTTATAATAGAATAAGCTACAAAAAACTAAGAATGTTATCCATAATATATTTTTGAAACATTGATTCATCCACTAAACGACAATAAAGATAAGATCATTAGGATTCATATTTTAAATAATAAGCAGTATTTATGATTTGCATATATCTTGCTTTCTATCCTGGAATGGTAATTTAGATTTTCTTTTATTATAGTCACTAGGAAATATATTTTTGGTAAACAACGTCACGGGGACGTGCATTACTATTTTGTGTAATGTTGAGAATGTACTTTTGATTTACTTCTGAAAGTTTAACTTTTAATCAAGATTGAAAAACTGTGTAATAAATAATAAAAAAACATAAGAAAGAGAATTACGTGATTGCATATTTAATAAAATATTCTTACATCATTATATTTAACATCAAATTTAAAAACACACAAGCATACAATTGAAAAATAAATTTTACTATCGATAAAATAAGCCTTAGAATGAAAATTAAGAATAAATTTTAAAAAAGGAGTGTTAGATTTTTATTAATTGAATAAAGAATGTTATTTCAAAAGTTTTAAATTATTTGTATGTTATTACAGTGTTAATAATGAGTGTTTGGAGTAATAAAAAGATGTGCTGGAAAAATATATTATTTTTGAGACTGGGTTGGGACCCTTATCTCCTTCAAAATAAAGTTATTTTTTGTCTATCAAGCTTAACTTTATGATCCTTCCATTGCCCAAAATATTTCTAAAAAGTTCATTTTTTTGGACGGGGGTGGGGGGAATGATGTTTAACTTTACCATCGTGTTCTACATTAACTTTTCTCCCTCTCAAAATGAAATATTTTTGATGGCGTCTTCAATTTTGGAAACAAGAACCAAGAGTCATTAGGAGAGCAACTGGAATTCCATGTTTCACCAAGAAGAAGAAGCACTTTCTGTTCAGCGGGCAACAACGTGGACGTAACTTTTCAGCCATTTTGTGCCTGTTCAAATAATCTCGAAGAGAATTACGTTTGCAGAACCTATACCGATTCCAAATTCTTTAGAAATCTCTCGTATGGTCAAACAATGATTCTCTTTTACCATATTTTTCACACTCTCAAAAACAGTTTTATTCCGAGTCGTTTGTGGAATCCCAGAATGCTGGTAATTGTCCACTGCTGTCTGGCTAATTTTGAAACGGTTGAGAGATCCATTGGGTTACCCTCATAACATAGTCTCCAAAAACCAGATGAATCTTGCAAAATATCTTTGAATTGTCAAGTGTTTGATGAGAATTGTCAAGTGTTTGATGAAATTTGATGCAGTATTTTTGCAAAATACCAACACGCTACTTTCACTACTGCATTGGGGACAATTTATGGGACGAGGGGGAGGGGGGTATTTTTAGACTTCATTATGTGTGTGTATATAAATTTTTGTTCCCATAACATATATTCGAGTCTTAAATTAAACACTTAATTGTTTCTCAGAAAACATGTTCTAAATATAAAAATTCCTTTCCCAGCTCATTATAAAGTTTATGTTCGTATATGCACTTCCGCGCGTTACTTTCCTATCGAAAACATAAATTAAAATGTGTTAATCACCAATAATGGAAATAAGTATAAAACCCCAAAAATCTGGCGGTTTCTCTCTGTGGAAAGATGTGTCGATTGCTCTCAGAACAAAACTGTTTTTTATACAAAGTTCCGGATGCTGATTTGAAACATCACATGTATATACACATGCTTTGAATCTGCATTGGGGCCAAAATCTGGCAATAACTTATTTTTTCAACATTTTAAAGTGCAATTTTTAGGTAAGTTACCTCTATCTTGTAATGGATTTAGATAGTCCTGTCCATTACTTTCAATAGGTTTTAGCTCAGTATTATTTACATAAAGGAGGAAGGTTGGCTGGCCAAAAAACATGTTAAACCCCACTTTTATGTAAATTATTTTATATATTAGCTGCCCTAAGTCAGCAATGCTTATAATACTGCAGCATCCCTTTTATAATTTTAATCTCGGTTGCTCATGTGTCCTTCATTGTGTGATTTTCTTTCTGTCTACGTGTTTTCGAAGATATAGCCGATTGTTGGATGTTTATCTCTTGTTGTTTGTAGAGAACAACTATGTGTATCTATATATTTATTTTAGAATAACCTCATTTATCATCATGAAAAGTCCAAATTTCAAATTTCATCGAGTTCCGTGTGAAATATTTCTAATTAAAATAGTTTAAATAATAGCTCTTTAATAGGATGATTACATGAAGTTTTTGCATCATTTGGTTGTAGGTCATTTTTCGATTCGATAATTTTTTAAAAAGTGTTTGCTCAAAGACAGTTTCCGTTCAATTTTGAAAATATATTATTTTAAATACATTTTGAAAAAGTTATAGCCTCAAAGTACACCAGCGTGAAAAATAAACCATGACGTTTCAAAAGGTATCTTCAATATATATATATATATGCAGTTACCTTCAATATATATATATATAATTTAAAAGATTACTTAAGTTCTAAAATTAGAGCGGGAAATCAGTGAATTCAAGTAGTTACTCGTACACTACTACATAAATCTTATCAATACCCTTATCATCGATTATTAAAAGAACGGAGAAACATCAATTTGCTTGAGGTGAATATGACACCTAAAAAGATGAACTTTAATGGTTTTCCTCAGTATATCTAGAACTTAAGATTAAGTTTAAATGAAGCTCATTATACAGATTACTTAGACCATTTTCTACCTGGTTGTTAAAAATAAGGATTCCACAATGAAAAGACTTTTAGAAGTTAATTAGCTATTTCCACTTAGGGTAATTAATTCATTTATTAATTTCATATTTTAAATCCTTCCAGCCATTATCTTGATAGTAGTTTTTTTTTTCATCTTCGATACAAGTACAAAAAGTAGTAAAGTTATCCTTTTTTTATGATTGTATTATAATTCTGTAAACTTCTTTTGTTCTCAATACGAGGAAAATATGTTTCTATTTCCTATTAATTGATTTAATTGAATATTCCATTGCTAGATTTTTTTTTAAAAAAAACGAATTTTTTTAATATATTCGTGCACCATTATTACGCATTATTGTTTATGAAATAATTGGTTTTTATTGAGAATGCATTAAAAAAATTACTTAAGAGAGCAAATTTATTTTTATTAAGAGTAAGACTTTTTATATGGGTTGGAATGCAGTTTTTTTAATGAGCTTAATTTAAGTAAGCTGCCCAGCTATGAATAATCCATAGAACCTGGCCTACTTAAAGCTAGGATCTAAGGATACATTGGCCTTTAAAACCTGATCAGGTGACAGATCTAACTCATCCAATTCTGTTTTAAATTCAGATGTGTTTTACACTTATCTCTTCAGTTTTTACTAGCCTTATATATATTTTTTCAATTCCTACTATTAGCTCACTCTCTTTATTTATTTATCTTCGTGGAATTTTCAATTGTTACTAAAATACATTTCAAAGTTCTCTATTGAAGAGCTGAAATTTTATGTGCAGGATTATTTTGGATGAGGATACAGCAATTTATTTATAATTAATAAAAATTGATTCACTAAAACTAATTATTCAAAGTATTACAAATACAGCCACGTTGGTATCATATTTAGCGACTAGCGACTATTTTGGTGACTTGTGTCAAAACATGAAAAGGTTTTTTTCCCACATTTTAAAGCACTCGTTTGAGGTGCAGTTTTCCATACACTATTGTTTTGGATAAAAATACGATAATTTAATTATAATTAATTGGTTGAAACTAATAATTTAAAGAATTACAGATGCAGCAACGTTGGTTTCATTTTTAGCTGCTTGAGTTAAAACTGTGGAAGATTTTTTTTTTTTCTCACGTTTTAAAGCATCAATTCGGAACTTTAATGATATAAAAATTAATTACCACTTTATGTTGTTATTCTGTCTTATGTATATACATATTTATATTAATTGTAACTATTTAAGGTATTCGACTGCGTTCGGAACAGTGAGATTAAAAAGCGCATAAATGGATAATTTTCATGATATTTAGTGTCACTTAGATTAGCATACATGTATAAAATTGTTTTAAGGACATTTTGACAAAAAAAAATATTTAAAATACAATATTTTGCCAAAAATGAATTTAGAATAACCTTTTTCAAAATATTCAACTTTTGTGAAAAATTATAATAATATTCTGAAACTATTATAATAATATTTTGCCTGTATATAGCTCAGATCTCTGTACAGAGGCTCAACTATGATTTTTTGAAAAATTCACATTTTTTTCAGAGTTACAAACCATTTGAAATAATTATCCGCGTTTTTTTCTTAAAATTTCTTCCCTCTGTTGTAAAACATGTGGATAAACCCACTTCTATGTTATGTATTTCAAAATTCTACTGTAGAGTGGTCTGAGTAATATACAGGCAAAATATTATTATAATAGAAGCATTTTTTCACGAAAGGAGAATATTTTAAAAATGGGTCATTCTATGTTCATTTTTGTCAAAATATTGTACTAAATAATTTTTATTGTAATACTTTTTTAAAAACAATTTTAAATATTCTAATCTGAGTAACACTGAATATCATAAATATTATCGATTTACACGCTTTTGCAAAATAACGGTTCCACGCAGTCGGATAAATTAATAAAAAAGTAGCTAAAATAAAAATTTCTTTGTTGATCTAAGTAGGAATTGACTTAATTTTCTTTATATTACTTGCTTTTAATAAATTTGTTCAGAAAAATATTTGAGTTTTTGCTTTAGAATATTTTTCAGAAATTGAATGTCTTGTTTTTTGTAGCCCAAAACCAAGTCCAGTATCTCTCACAGTTTGCTACTGTCTGTTCATTAGCATTATTTCCATCGCATTACGGGTTGCAATTTTTCATATTAACTTAACTGATTTGAGTGACTGACCCTTCAGCACTATATGGGATTGAACAGTCGGAGCTTCATTACAGATTTTTTTTTTCAATTCCTTCAATAAGAAATTGAAAAACAGTATAGACAATATAGGAAAACCAATATAATTTTAGATATATAAATATATATAGGACTCTCCCTATATAAATTTATACACCTTTGTTCATATTTTCAATCCTTAATAAAATATTTTTTATTCCTAAACTCAAGTTCAAATACATTTTTTAAATTTGTAGTGGATGTCACATGATGTTAATGCAGTTTTTTGAAATATTAATTCATTAATTAATTTTAATTAATTAATTAATAGTAACAAACAAAAATAATAAGCCAACACCAAAAAAAGGAAAATCGCTGGTTGTGACCCAGTAGTGCAATGGATTGCTCATTGGACTTCTAATCCAAAGGTCTTTGGTTCGAATCCCACCTGGGTCAACCTAATTCCTAAGTATGTTATTTCTTTTTACTATAATATTTTATTGGAAGAATTAAAATTTAATTAATGAATAAAAAGTAAGAAACAAAAATAATAATCCAACACCATACATAGAAAGAAAAATGGAAAATTACTTTTTCTATTTTGCCACTTAGTAGAGTCATTCTGTCATATATATATATATATATATATATATATATATATATATATATATATATATATATATATATATATATATATATATTTAAATATATAAAAACAATCACAATTATCAATTGAAATTATATGAATCTTATAATACCAAAACACTTCAAAATATCAATGGCGAATATAAAAGATAATATTCCATCGTTTTCAAACAAAATTAAAAATTATAAAATAAAATAAAATTTATATATATATATATAAACTTTTATTATTTAATAAAAGTAACTAAAATAAAATGCTTCTTTGTCAACCTAAGTAGGAATTGACTAAATAAAACTATATTGCTTATTTATAATTCATTAGTCAGATAATATCATATTCTAATGGGGTTTTTCTAATGTAATCTTGAAAATTTGTGTTTTTCTTATTCAATGAAACTAACAAATCACAAATTTCCCTTCACAGGCAACACAAAGATTGACAATGATCACATCATAACAAGAGTTAATTATAGTACTGCACACACAGTGATAAAAATCAAGATGAAAACCGAATGAAAACAGTGATAGCTTGGGACACATGTCATGTGTTTCGACAGGAAAACAATAACTCATTAACAAACATCATCGGGTTTCTGAGAGTACCTAAATAACAAGCATCAGAGAAAAGTGGATCTACAAAATAAATAATTATTGTAAGTATCTATGGGGAAGTAATGGGTTCCTTGAGAAATGTATCCATATAATCTATCATACCTCCTTTCGCCGCAGTGGATTACTTTTCTTTTCTTGTAAATTTCTTTACTTTTCCGTTGATATCTGATTTCATCGTAAGTTCAATGATAACAAGTGTCAAATGTTACCTTCATCTTTTCTTCTATAAATAATGTGAATAGTATAATAAAAAAATTTGATGGTCACAATTATAGTGAAAATCATTTAGCACGAATTTGAGGAACTGATTTTTTTTTCTTGTTAAAGGAGACTGCAATAAAATATATTAAACAAAATTAAGTTTACTAGAGTACATTTTATTTGAGAAGATATGTGTATATGCATGTATTCGATAAAAACCAATGAAACAAAAATGCCAAACAAATTCCACGTAGTTATTTTCATTAACTCAACTGCAATTCATTTAATACTGATGTATCAGAATTCTGCTTCTGAATAATTCATTTAAATGTCTTATTAAGAATTAAAAACAACATGTCATAACTAGTTACTTGCTCATCCTAATTTTCTTTGTTTCGGTTTCATGAGAAACATTTTTGACTCTCTCTTTCTCTCTTAAAAAATTATTTTCAAATACAGCGAAAATCATTTAACATGGAACTGTGGGGACTGAAATATTTTTTCGTGTTAGAAATATAGCAAAAAGAAAAAATCCAAAACATACATAAACAAAATTAAGTTTATTAGATACTGAGTTGGGGACAGTAGGCTTTGGCCCTCATGGGCTGATTTAAAATAAGTTAAGTTTCTTACAGTACATTTTTTACATAAATATGTACATGCATGTATTCAATAAAAACGAATGAAACAAAAAAACTCCAAAGAACTTAATGAAATTTAATACAAAATTTAGCAATATCAAAACCTTTATACCTTTCCACTTTCGTCTTTTCTTTTTGATCAACAGCTTTAAAAAGCCCATCATCATTGTAAGTGAAAAAGCAGTTTGTTTTCCCTTTTAACTCTTTGACATTGTGCTCGTAAAAAATGCTCTGCAATAAAAAAAAACAGCGCTAAACAAACTCATCAATTTTTACTCTCACCGTGATGTACTCGTCACCAAATATAATGCCTACTGATGAGAGATGAGATATTTTGCGTGACATTTGTAGCTTAGATAATCAAAATTGGCTCGTGTCATAGGCTATTCCGAGGGTATTTCAAAGCCAAGCTAGCCACCTTTCAACGAAACATATGAAACCATATGTTTCATATGTTTAACACGTTCATATGTTTTATACTCGGGATCATTGTAGTTCTATAGTTTTTCAAGAAAAAATGTCTTTAAATAAAATTTAATAATTTCTTAAATTAAATTATTTCTTAAAATATTCTAAAAAGTTGATAATTATCAACACTTTCTTAAAAATCAACTGCAAGATGCTATGGTAAATGAAACTTCACTTAAATCATAATGGTTTCATCTATATTAAATCAGGAAGTTATTTTAAAATTTTATACTTCCCGAGTATAAAATATTGTTTATAATAGTAAATCATATCTTTAACAAGGATGCATGATAATAATATGAAAAGTTATGAGGATTTTTAAAAAAAATTCCTGATAATTTCAGGAAATACTCAATAAACCGATCAGAATGTAGTTCGCTGATAAATTAATACTAGATATTTACGTTAAATTGGGAATTATGCCCTCAATTAAATACGTCTCACATGTGTGTACAGTAATTACAACTTTGTTGGACACAACTCCAGTTACGAGTGCTCTGATAACATCATTTAAACAGCTATTTGATCAAAATTAATGGTTAGCAAACTGTCATTTGAGTCGAGCTCCACAATCATAACATACTGGTACAATTTAATTTTTAAGATTAATTTTTTCTGAAGATTTTTACATAAATGGACGCAATAATTACCTTATTCATTTCATAATACTTTCCATCAGTATATGTTTCAACAAAAATGAGTATTTAATTGTTTTTTTTTTAATTTTTACTTATTCAATTATTTATTCTTTCTAATTTTAAAGAATTATTTTATTTTTCAATTTCATTTTACATGTTTTTTGTCGAATTACAAAAGCTTTAATTTAAAAAATTAATTTCCCTCCCACAAGTAATTTATTTAACTCTAATTGGAAGATGTTAAATTTATTTCAGTAAAGAAAATCATTTCAGAGTAACCTGAATATGTGTTTATTCCCTTATAATTTACGTTAGAAAATTCACCAAGAAGCAAAAAAGTACTGAACTTCCTAATTTAATATTATAAGAAATATCTGTAGATTTTTTTTAAAAAAAATTAACAGCCAATAAATCAATTAGTAGTTAATTTAATTGATTTAGGAAATTTTTAATTGTTTCCATAAAAAAAAGTATCTATTCAAAAGAGAATCTTCAGATTAAGGTATCCAACTCCTCTAAAGTTGGGAATTTTGCCAGAAATTCACAAATTTTTCTATGATTTTTTTTTATATACCATCTTATTGTACTAAGTTTATTATTTTCCGTTCACTAAAACTACAAGTGTTTTAGTAAAAGCAGATGCCTCTACTTTAAGCAAGATGTCAAACTTTAAAATGCATTTTACTCGAAATGTTAACTGATTTTAATTTATGTTATGTATACTAGTGGAAGTGTTTTAACCTTCAGATTTATCAATAAAGGCTTTAAAAAAATATTTACAGTCCCTTATGTGAATATGATCACTGTTTCCTTAAGCAATTTTATATAATAAATAAGATAAAGTGCTCTAGTTTTTGTAAAATTAAAAACTCTTATCCTGAAAGGTCATTTCAAAAATGAATGGCAAAGTAACGCATCAAAATGGAAAAACTGAAAATTTGTTCATAACTTTTTTTGTACCAAATGCGCACCGTTTATGTAATTTTTTGTAATTTTTTTCCCATTTTTTTCCCATTTTAGTAATAATAAATTATTTTTCTCTGTTCATTGCATAATTGAAGTAAAAAATATTACAATCGAAATGGAAGGTTAAAAAAATGTTAATGAAGTCCAATCTTTTATTAATATTTTCATAATTTTAGCTCAACCATAAATTAGGTTTCCAGCAAAGGACTATTTAGTAAATAAAGTAACTAAATCAACTTCTTTAAAATCCGGCGTATAGCGTGCACCCATACTTTTGAGCTTTATTATTTGATTATTAGGTATATTCGCCATAAAAAGCGCTTCCCCTGTTTGCAAAACATTCTGGAACGTACATGTGCAATGATCTTACATCCTCTTACGTTTTGAAGACATTTGTTCAAGGTATTATCCTAAAAGCATTTGAAAATATAGTATACTTCTAAAACTATAATCCTTTAAGTTCGTAAAAAATATCAATTCTTTTCAATGTAATCATATTTTAATATATGCAGAAGTAAAACTTTTTTTATGTTGATCGCTTTCTTTTATTTTTAAAGGTCTCGTTTTCATATTCGGCTTACAACATGCATCCATAAATTTCTATCTTATTTTTTGCGTTAAAAGTGCGTGTTATATGCGCCGGATTTAACGGTAAGTTGGTCTTTGCCAAATATACGAGAGCCTGAACTCAACGTGGAGCACATTTTCAGGCAGAAAAAAGTTTTTATTTTCATGAAAATTTTCAACATTCTTATTCCTGCATCTGTTCATAAATGCAGCCTTTCCCAAATTTCAAAATATAGTAAAAATAATAAATTTTTCATCTCAACGCATAAAGACATAACTTATTTACCATTAAGATATAAGTGAGCAAAATGCAAAACACATTTTGTGCCGAACAAATTCACCAGTTTATGTAATGATGAGTACAAGGATAAAATATACTGCTCTTTAAGGGATAGTGAAGCTAAAATGTAATATTAATGTTGAAATACTTTTATATCTGAAAAAGTATTCCTAATTCAAGTCCTATTCCTTAACATTACGCTGAAACAGCTTTAAATAAATATACAAGTAGTTGAATTAACCAGTATTTTCCGAGTATATCTGGAAAGTGATCCAATAAAGATAAAAGACGCAGCAAGAATGGATTTGTTTTTTATTAATACCCTGTAAACAAAAAAAATCTACTTTAGTGCAATTAAATATCAAACAATCGTTTGTGGAAAGACAATATTTTTTGCATTCCTATTTTGTGTGTAGGTGTATAGATTTTTGGATTAGCAACGCACATGAACATCTTCAGTCTAGATTTAAGAGAGAGTGTGGGATTTTTATATACTCTCCACTTTTTTCTTTTGCCTATGAATTTCAATCAAAAACCAGCCATTTCATCCAAGAAATTTGCTTGGTTTTCAGTTGCTTTAAATTGGTTTTCTTCTCAAATTTTTGCCAAAAAATGAAATCACAAACAAAAAATTAGAAAAAAAATAATGTGCTTTAAAAACAAGTCTTTGTTCAAAGATATCTCAAGATATCCAGTTTTTCACGATCATGTTTTCAATTTTCTTAAGCAAGTAAGTAATTTCAATTTTATTGAGTAATCCTGCTGTTGATAGTAGTGGCATCAATATGAATGTGAAGGGAATCTAAGAAAATATTTCATAATAAATAATTCAATTAATTTTTGAAAAAAAATGTCCAATTATATGCTTAATTCTAAAATAATAAAAATAAGAAAGCCACAAATTTGATAAAAGCATATTGAATTTATACGTAATCAGTATTAAAATATAATGTCATTTCGTTCATTTCTTTCCCTTAATTTAATGTTACAACTAATTTGATTCGGCAATGGAATATCATCATTACTGTGTCGTTTTCAGAATTAGAAAGAGGCACATCAACATGTGAATGAATTTATGTAACTCAGTCTGATTAAATGAAGATAAAAGATATTGAAGCTAACCTCATCAACATGCCTCATAAATTTATGTAATGCAACACGCATAATTTAGGAATCAGCCATCAGAAAGGAAACAAATACTATTATTGGGTTCAAATTCTTGCAAAGCTTTCTGTGCCAAAGAATAATCATTTCTCCTAATGAAATGAAAATTAATTCATGCTGATCTCCTTTCCAAAAACGTTATTCATATTCTATACTGTTTTCATCTCTGAAATAGTATTATTGTAATTGTTTGAGATTAATTATGTGATATATAAAAAAAATTCAGAAATGTATTTTATTTCATTCTTTTCTTCAGGGAAAAAAAGGATAATAGGTAGCTAATGCGATCCAACTTATTTAATGATATATTTATTCATGTTTTGGAGAAATAATATTAATTGATGATTCCCTTAAGATTTCACTTTTCCAAATTGTATTTGGACACGTTGTGATAACATCCATTTATACATTTAACCCTTTAACTTGTTTGCCCGTACATAGTATGGACTACCAAAAGCTGGTCACAACCAGTTTATCCGTATGTTACACATAGGCATTGATATTTTCTTCTTTATATCTTTGATTCGCAAATATTTTTATTTTTTATCATGAGATTATTAGTGCTAGTGTTTTTAAGAGATTCAGTTTGTCCATGATACCAAAAACTTCTCATCTGGGATTTTCTTTGTGGTGAAGGGGAGAATTTTTCATTGAACTCAGGAATTTATGTTCTTAAAAATATCCGATAAAGACAGGGATTGGCAAGGCAATGGGTAATTGGTTGATTGCGAAGAAATGAAAATGTAAAGATAGTTCAAAAAAGCCAATATTATCGCTAGTTTCATTGCAATATTAGTTTTAATATGTCTCCTTTTTTCATGCCTGATAAAAACAAGGTGTTGCCGAATTCGACCGACAAATTCAGAAGGGGGGATGTTAGGCAGCTTAAAAACGACAAATCAGTATAGAACCTGGAGTCGCAAACTACACTTAATTGGTAAAAATCGTTACAATAGCCTTCGGGAGGACGATGAGCCAATAGAGGGAAGTGGTCAAACGAATTCGGGGATCTGGAGTGCCGTTGTAGGATTGAAAAGACCTGTACCAATTGAAAGTTCCCACTACTCCCGGAGTTACTCCAGGGAATACAGGCCACTGCTTACCAGAACTTGTGTTTCATTCATGATGGTGCTTTAGCACAGTTTTCGATTGCATTGCGAAACCATCTCCTCCTCCAAATCCCGGTAGGTGGATTGAATGCAGTGAACCTGTTGCTTAGCCACTACTCTTCTCGGATCTCAATTCATTGGATTTCTTCTTCTGGAGCCACCTAAAACCACTTGTGTATAAGACACCAGGGACTAAAGTGGAGGGTCTCAGGGCACGGGTCGTCGTCGCTTCATCTGACATTGCCAGCCATTTGTTTAAACGCGTCCGACAACCCTTTGGTGTTGGCAGTGCTATGACCAGTTTTGCCGATACTTCGAATAATTCCTATGACGTCATTGCATTTCTGACGTCGATTTGTGATGCATTGCACGTATTGTAAACACACTTCACGTCTAATAAATGCATTTCTTACCTCTTCCTCCTCTTTTCATTCTACTCGACATTACATAATTTATTTTTGTTCTTGTGAATTACTCCGACTAATCGGTTCTTTTGCAACCTCTTGTTCTATGTTGATTTTTCGGCTCCATGCTGCCCAACATTACCCCTCCGAAATTGTCGGCCGAATTTGGCAGCACCCTGTATGTTACGTAATTATCTTACCAATTTTTATATTTGTAACCCATACTTAAATTCCAAACATTATTAGAATTTAGGGTACTTACGTAACATCGTAACAATCACCAACTCTATTAACTACTCGCCAAGTTGGCAATCCGAATTGTCTATGCGTAGAACACACTGAATTGCAATCCAGGTGGTTCATTTCATATAAAGTCGCCATTAGGTTGCGATAATACGGAAGTACCGAATTTAGATTAACTTAAGTTACTAAGGGTTTCTTTAGTACAACTTTTTAAAAAACCTTTTTTTTTCATTTAATTGCTAAGCGGATATTTCTATATTAATTTTATGGAAAGGAGTTGATTAAGTTTTAAGATTTCTGACTGACTGTTAACGTGTATTAGCTTAAGTATTGTAATTTTTTTTAAATTCATTTTGGCAATAAACATTGACAAAACGTATTGAGTTTAACATTTGTAACATTTTTCGTGTTTCTTTGCATTTAGAGAGGTGCTGAAAATTTTATTTTATTTCTCTATTGTTCTCATATTTTTTAAGATGAAACATTTGCTTTAGTTAAAGTACAAATACAAGAGTTATAGAAGAAATAATTAATTAATAACTATTACCTACGTACCTAAACTATTTCAAACTCAACATGTCTTTCATTCAACATTCATAAAGTTAATAGTCAGGATCTCCAGATGTTTGCATTATCATTTATATTTTATAAAGACTAAGTAATGTAACACTTTATATATATGTAAAAGTTTCTAAAATAAATATTTAATCTACTTCAGAAAGAATGTATTACTATTCATATCTCGCTTCTCCGTAACAAAGTTAATATACTTAGTTTTTAATCAAACTGAGTATATTAACAACAATAAAGTTAACGAAGTTAAATTTTCTTTATTTGGTACTAAAACCGGCATTCTTTTTTCAGGTTACTTGATAATTTAATAACTTTATTATATTCAAGTTTGCTTCTCTCGTTTAAAATGTTATTACATTAGTATGTTAAATAAGAAGTGTACAGAACTGTTGAGATAGATACAGCTAAAATAGTAGTGTTCTCAAATTCACTTGAAATTTAAGTTTAAGTATATATTATTGTTTTAAACTAACTTTAACTTAACAATGATTTCGCAAAAAGATGTCTCAGTCTTTCATATATATTGCTGAATTTTAAACTTTGCTATGAATTTAGATTATTATTTTGAGTATTTTCTATTCGTAATATATATATATATATATACATATATATATATATGTATGTATATGTATTAATTTTTAATACATATTAGCATTAATTTTTTTCGGAATACCTGAAATTATTACAGACGAATTTTAACTCAAACAAAGTTGAATTTTTAGATTGACAACAAATTATATAGCAATATATATGATAAAAGGGAAGCATTTAAAGTCACACACAATGTCATAAAGATACCAAACTTCAAAAGTTGTCTACATATATCAGTATTTAGAAATATAATTTTAAATTTTCTGATGAGAAATAATAATTTAACTACGCACACAATATTGATAAATTCAAGAATATCCAGAAATTTATATTGTGTTGCATACAGAATGATTATCCCATCAACTTCCTGAGAAAATATATAGATCAGAAATATTTCTTAAAAATATTTTTAAACTCATAAATGCACAAATCCACCACACATTAGGACCACAAAGTCAGCTTGTTAGTGGTCCAGCTGTGAAGTATTTGTGCATTCCACACACAGGATACATTTTAATACACACTTAGACCAATATTTACACAAATACACTTTAAAATTATTTATGACCAATTAAACATTTACGTCCAATCACACAGTTATGACCAATCAAATGCTTATAACCAATCAAGCAAGTTTTTTACATGCGGTCTGGTTTGCATCTAATGCCAAGTGGTTAAACTCTAGTGTTAGATCATGAATCGTTTGGATTGACATGGCATTGTAGATATGAGCAAAATATGGATGTAGTAATTAATATATTAAATATGAAAAGTCGTTCTATAAGATATGGATAGAATTCTTGATAGGATACTCTTTGGTGAGTTTTTAATGATTTACGCTATTCATTTGTGAATATAATGTGTTTTTAATTTGAACATTCGGTTTTTAGATATTTTTTAATTTGAAATTACGGATTTTTTAGTTTGAACTTTCGGATTTTTGTATTTGAACTTTTGGATTTTTTAGTTTGAACTTTTGGATTTTCTAGCTTGAACTTTTGGATTTTTTAGTTTGAACTTTTGGATTTTCTAGTTTGAACTTTTGGATTTTTTAGTTTGAACTTTTTGATTTTAGATATTTTTTAATTTGAACATTCGGATCTCAAATATTTTTTAATTTGAAATTTCGGATCTCAAATATTTTTTATACATTTACAACTATTTTTTCTACCTATACATTTATTTTAAAGATAGGTGCATCATCTTAGGTGTTTGCTGGTTCACTTATATTATGCACTAAATTGTTTTTAAATTTTAATATTTTAATGTTGTAATATCTTTCAGAATGCGATGGCGAGTAGTTTAATTTTTTCAAGTATAATGGTTTTAATTTTAACTTTTTTTAACTTTTCAAGTATAATGGTTTAATTTTTTTTTAAGTATAATTTTAATTTTAACTTTTTTTTTCAAGTATAATGGTTTAATTTTAACTTTTTAATTTTTAATTTTTAAATTTATGAAATTTGCATATTTTCCAATTAACTTATCAAGTTGCAATACGGGGAAGGTTGGCACCATCAAACTAGTTTAACCCACTTATCGATCCCAAGTCCGAAATTGCACTTGGATATTTTATAAATTTTTATTTTATTTTATAATTTTTGAATTTTGTTTGAAAACGATGGAATTTTATCTTTTATATTTGCCATTGATATTTTGAAATGTTATTTAGTAATATAAGATTCATATATTTCAAGTTTTCAATTGATAATTGTGATTGATTTTATATGTTTAAACATATATATGTATATATATATATATATATATATATATATATATATATATATATATATATATATATAACGATATATATATATATATATATATATTCATAATATTATATAACGATAATTAAATTAGATTAAAAATTAAATTCCTATCTAGCACTAAACTCATATTTTTCATTTCATCTTCAAGTATCAAACTAATCACCCATTTATTTCTTCCGAACATATGGCCTAGTAAAAAAACATGTCTAATTCCAGAACGTTAGATTTAATAGTTCTATATGTCAGTATTAACTTTCAAAAAAGCACAATTATAAAAACCACGATGCCCCCATCGGTGTTTTAAGTGTCCCCCCGACTTAAAACACTCCGTGACGTGTCTTTCCTCCCCTGCTCTTAGCGTCAGAAGAGATGTACTAATTATAGAATAAAGACCTTTTTTAAAACTAAGTCTGATTCTAGTTCAAAACATGTCATATATATATATATATATATATATCTATATATCTGGTTATATATATATATATATATATATATATATATATATATATATATATATATATATATATATATATATATAATACAGGGTGTCTCCGAATGCCATGTGTACAAACTTGGAGGGGAGATAGAGCTATAATTACATAGGTAACTTCATGGGCAAGGAAATGTAATCCTAACGAGGGTAAAAAGACACAAAAGAAAGTAAGACTGCAATACAAAATGCAGTGTAAAACGCTTTATTACAAAAAATAAAAAAACAATAATAAATTAAAAGTATAACCTTACAGCATCCCAGGAGGTGTTTGAAATTGCTGCCATTGGCATGTATACACGCATGATACCGACACGGTATGGTTTGGCGGACATATTCGAAAATACCGGGTGTTTCACGGATCGTTGCGGCAGCGATGGATATTCGTGTCATCAGTTCCATTTCAGAATTGACGAGTATGTCGTCAATCGTGGTTCTGAAAGATTACGTTCCATCAGGTTCTGATGCACCTGAGTGAACGTTTGATGATCCGATTGCCGACTGGTTGAATATCTTTCCCCATACAACCAAACAGCAACACGTCAATTTCCGTTGGCTAAGCTGTAGATGAAATGGATATCGGCAATCAATTGGGGTTCTTACTTACCCAGAGAATCGGGTTCGTATAGAGATTCATGTTCATCACACGCTATCCATGTATGTAATGAGGAAACCACATGTGCCGACCTTGTGAGCTCACGTACAGCGCCACCTATAACTTTCCACCCATGCTTTTCTATGTAATTATGGCTTCTCATGATTTTCTCTACCTCCCCTTCAAGTTTGTACATGGCATTCGGGAACACTATATGTAGATTAGTATTGTGATAAATATAGATATATCGTTGTTTTAAACGAGCATTCTCAGACACGTAGGTAAAAAAACTGAAAATGGAAGTGTTTAGAAGTCAAAAATAAATTACTTCCCTTGAGTTAGCTTATTTAATTGGTTTATTTTTTTTATCAAAGATATATATAACGGTATTTTTCTTAGGAAAAAACATACTGCATGTAAATACATGAATGTAATACGTATATAAATACAGGGTGTATGAGTACAGTGGCTATAAACTTCCAAGACAGATGAAGTACACCTTGACGATATGAAATGACATAGAAAAACTCAGTTGTAAACGCTTTCTTGGGGTGGTAATGACGACACAAAATTCAAGAAAGACAACATACGAATGAGGGGAGAAAACATGTTTATTATTCTTAGTGCAAAAAAAAAATGCTGTGGAGGCTTTGGTTGGTGTACACCAGGCGTGACAAACTTGCGGGCCACATGCTGCGAAGCATTTTTGCTGCATGGTCAATATAGTAGCACACAATAATGTATAATAAAATATCAAAGTTTCTCCCACAATAGAAAAAATAGTAGCACACAGAAAAGAAATGTCAAGTGTCAGGACGTAAATATTAAATTGTTCTTGATTTTTTATAAATGTTTATTTTAATGTATTATTTGAAATAAACCTACGTTTCTAAGAATTTTGAATTTCTTTGTGGTCCGCCTTAAGTGAAACCAGCGTTTCTCAAACTGTGGGCGCGCCTTCCTTGGGGGCTTGAGCATATTGAGGGGGCACGAGCATATTGAAAACTCGAAAATAAAAGATTATTTTAAAAAATTATTAATTTACTGAAAGTAAACAAATAAAATTCTGACATAATAAAAAAGTATACACATTTATACTGAAATATTACACTTATAAATGAATCAGCGCTACACAATGTATTTTATAATTAATTTAACAATATTAAGTTAAGAACAAGTTTTATAATTACCAGTCACCCCATGGGATGGTCATATATAAAATTATATGCAAAAATAAAGCACTTATCTTAATAATTTGTACGGCTAATGATTAATCCTTTAACTGCCGATTAAAAGTGCGTGATTTGGCTTCGAATGTTAACCATTTTCCACGTAGGCGTGCGTGAGATGTAAGGGGAGTGGGAAAATAAAAAGCTAATAATCTGAAATTAGTAAATCCTTCGCAAGCATTGTCAAGATCATTTTATAGCATTCTAAAGCCTTCAGTATAATTTAATGGATAGCAGTGCACACAAAAATCCTACTTTGGAATGACGTACATATGTACGTCCGGATAAATTAACGCTTTGGATGAGAGAACATTTATATACGCCGGTGGCAAGATGTTAAAATCGTATAATAGATTTGACATCAATGTATAGTATTATTAAATTCTATACATTGTTATTTTGTGAAAAATATGATGAAAAATATGGTTGAAAATTTGGGTAACGAATATTGAAACTTAGAGAAGCACTGAGTTTAACCTTCTTTATTTGGCCCAAGTCAGCTTTTTTGAGTTTTATACTCTTGGTATGCAATAGGTGATGTTAAGTAAATATGACGGTGCATGCACACGTGGGGTTTTGCTGCCCACGTTCGCAAAAGGCTTCATTTCATTTGCCGACAAAGTGGCAATAGTATGGAACGTATCCCGAACGTTGAACTCGCTTAGATGCATTTGCATACAGACTACTGATCAGTGCTGGTTTAAGCAAATTTCGGGCCCCTGGGCGCGGATTATCTCCATACCCTCTTGGCTCTGGCGGATGCTAGAAAAATCTTGTTAAAAATCCAGCTTATCGGGCCATTCCGGACCATCGCTTGTTATAACCCTACTTTATTCTCAAAATGCATCAATTTCCAAAAATGTTTTCAAAAGAATATAAAATATGGAATAGAAATAAGAAATAAGTAACAATAAATCTACCAAAATTAGTTTTAGCAGAATACTGTAAGCAAAATAATCTTGTGTAAACAAAAAAAACATAACTTTATTAAATTTACAAAGATTAAAGTTATTACAATGCAGTTGTTTAAGTAACTTGTTATACTTTTAGTTAATGAAAAATCACATCTTTTTTCCTTTACCTTATAAGCTACATTATTGTTTCATCATTATTGTATCAAATAATTCAAATGTTACTGATAGTTTTCATTATTTTGATGTTAGAATTTGATATATATATATATATATATATATATATATATATATTATATAATATATATATATATATTGAAATCAAAATTAAAAAAGAATATTTTCTACTATGTGGACATCACATAGAATTTTCCTAAAATTAGTAGCTAAAGAAATAATTTCAAACACACGTAATATTTAATAATACATATTTATCAGTGTTATTTTTAACTCGTAGAAATACTCATAATATTGGATAAATTTGCAAACAAAATGTATTAACTGAACTGCACTTTTGGAAAGCATCCATTCTTTCTTCACCTTTGAATAATTCATGCAGGGGTTTCGGCTGTTTTTAAACGACGCTTGTGCAGAATTCAGTCTTAATAGTCAGATCCTGTGTTTTGCAGGACCATGTGTGTTTATGTTTATTCCGGCGAGTGTCTTTTGTTTGAGAAATTGCATTCGTGAATAAACTATTTGGTGACTCAAACCAACCAAGTCTCGCTTGTATGAAATTCAGCAGAAAAAAATTGGCAAGTTCATTACTTTATAGAAATGGGGGTATTTCCTTAGAAAGTGTGGTTTTCGTTTTGTAAGCCAATTGTTAAAGGACCAGCTGGTTCTCTAGTAGAAAATTTTGTTTGATTTATTTTACGGACTTAAAGGCAATTTTAAAATTGGTCCCTGGTTTTGAATTTGAAAGCATGTGTTATTGGTAAATGCAAACGCGTTTTATTTGAGTAATGGAAATAAGAAAATCCGTGTTTTTACACTACAAAGAGTAACTTTTATTTTGGTTATGGATATGTTTTTGCTAAATATATACGTCAGATACAAATCAAATATTGCTCTTAAGTTTAATGTTTGAACTTCAGAGAAAGACGGCACTCAGCGTATTAAGGCCCTAGTGCTCATTAAGTATGTCAAATCTCAAAGTTATGTTATTGGTTTCGTGTGGAAATTTGAGAATGGGCGTCAGCTTAAGTGTTATCCTCGCACTAGTCTGCGCATCCACGTGAAAGCCTAGTTTGTCAAGGGTAACTGGCTCGTGGTCGGCGTGTCATGAGTTCGAGCCTTAGTACCGCTGAATATCCGCCGTGAGAAGGGGAAGGATGCTCGTTAAATCTTTCCAGAGCCCAAAAGTCCTCCCTGTTGGTGTGGTGTGGAAGTTAGAAGGGGTTTACCACAACTCAGGGGGTCGTCCTCGTCACTTGACCATGATTCAAAGTTACGCGGTCCGTCACCAAAAAGCCCTCAAGGAGTTGAATAGTGAGACGATTTAATATCCACTCACTCGCCATAGGCTGCGGCTCAGAGTTGCGAGGTTCATCCGCAAAATAGCCTTCGTTAGTTCCGTATTGCAACAATGTCAGAAAAAGTCAATCAGTCATGGAAAAAAGTACGATAAAATTATAAAAAGTTATTTAACTCCTTAACTAGTTCTTCTTACAGCATACAGGTTACCGGCTTTAAATATTCATTTCAAATCAACGTTATATTAAAAGAAAAATGTGAAAAATAAACAAAATATTCGCATTATTTGAATTAGAAAATTGCATTGTTTTCTTCTATGAATTTAAAACAAAATCTTGTTAAAGAGTCTATTACACATGGCGATCAAGAACAAAATTCCTGTTGTCTTTTATCCATGAAAAATATTTTTAAGTATTCCCCAATTTTTTTACTAAGTTTAACATAGCATAAATTTAACAATTTTGAACTTCAACAAAGGTGAAATAACATTTAAGACAAACTGAAAAATAATTCATAACACATTCTAATTTTTTCATTCCTGTATTCTAAAATACCACATTAAGTATTCTTTTACAAAATATAACACTATTAAGTACCCAGGAATACCTTAAAATCGTGAATTTTTCTAAAAATTGGCACATTTTTTTTTATAATTTTTTATTTTATAGGCCATGTTATTAGCCATATAAACACACAGGTTTTATTGCTTTCCATTCACTAGAAGAAAAAAAACTACAAGTGTTTTTAGTGAAGCACACGCCACTACTTTGAGCGAGATGTCAAACTTTTAAAAAATCGTTTTACTCGAAAATATGTGTGTGTATTTTCCCCAAGTACTCAATCGGGGACAACTATTGCTCAAAAATTTTTTTTAAATAATTTATTGATCATCTTTCTGTTTCCGGTTCAGACAATTGTAAATGTCCACTCTACCTTAGAAAGTAGCAAAAATTCTTTCAACGTGATGTATTTTCAAATATTGTTAAAATCAATATTACAAATGGTAAGAAGGGGGTTTTTAAAGGAGTAAAATTATAATAATATTGTTTTTAAAATTTGATTGAAGTCCTTTTCATAAATGTTACACAATTTCTGATTTCCTTAATTATATTACATTCCAATAAGCTTCTAGTTAACATTCGTTTTATAAAAATATCAGAACTCATCTTTTTGGCAAGCTAAGATCGTTTCTTAAAAAATATTTTGAGCAATAACAACAAGTTTGTTGTTGTTATGGAGAGATAAAAAAAGAAATTGAAAACAAATATTTGTTGCATTTTCAAAATGCATCCATCATGAAGTAGGAATCACTTCAGAAAATTTCTATACTATAAGGTGAAACGTGATTTGATGTACTGAAGAAATCCCATTAATAGCATGTTTTCTTCTGGGTAAGATCCTTAGAAGTTGTCTATTTCTTTTTTTTTTTGAAACAGAGGATTTATGTTGTTTTTTGCTGTCCCCCAAACTTTCTTTGTTTTTGACGTAGAGAATGTTTTCTACTTTAAAAGCTTTTATTTTTTGAGTTTTTACACATCAGGTTGTAAAAACTTGAAAGCTTGATGTATGTTTTTTTTTAAAATTCAGGAAAAAAGTTGAAGAAGAAGAAAACTTTTCCGTTGTGCTGCAGCTATTTATTATTTAAGCAAGTTGTGAAAACTATCAAGCATAAAAAAGAAGCATGGATTGAGCATTAATGTAGGATCAAAGGGTTACTTTAAAAGCATATAGTTTTATTCAACAGGCGAGAGAAACTGGCAGAAATATTGTTAAGGCTATTCTGATTACAGTTAAATTTTAGTACTATATCATATAAATGTATTTAAGAGTGTTATATATAAAGCAAATTTTTAATGTAAAACAATTTGAGTTTTATCTTTAAAAGTTAAACTTAACATCTAGCATTAGAAGAAAGTTCTAGATTTAACCACTTAACTTATTTGACCATACGAGCTACCGAAGAAAAGCTAGCTACAACCAGTTGCCGCACGCTGTACGAGCACTGATATTTCTTCTTTCTTAACATTTTTTTCCATGTATAGAAGTTCAGTTGGCATTACTTTTGCGATGGTGACCGATTTAACAGCTGTCAAGTGATTTATTCTCAGTTTGGTTTGGCAATTCATGAAAACTATCGTCAAGCAAGGCGTAGATTCGTCGAATGGGTCCAAAACGAGATTGCCGTTGTTTCCTATTTTCATAAGATGCTCTTACCAGTGTGATTTTTTTTGTTTGCGGGAAGAGTTGTTTTTTGAATTCTATTTGAATTAAATTTATCGTTTCGCAGTTATGCATATTTAAAAATTTTGTACATTAATTTTAGGTTTATATTTTCAAAACAACTTTAAAGAATAATGTTCAAAATCCCAAAATTTCGTCGAAGTGTTTTGTTCTGCCACTTCGTGTGCTCATTTATCCAAAGTATTTAATTTTTTTTTCTTTTAATTTTCTTGGATTATTATATTATATTCTGATTTTTCTATTATTTAGAAAATATGGCGAATTTGATTTCTTGAATTCAACTTGTTTTGTGAAGGAATCAATATTTTTCTTTCTTGTTAGAAAAAGTTATATCCCATGTTTCATCATAACATACTTTTTAATGCTCTAGGACGGGTTTTGCACTTCATACAAAAACCCAAGTGAAAATTGATGTATGTTCTTATAGTGTTATTATAGCTTCTATTGTTAAGAATAATGGTTTATAGCTTCTATTTTATCTTATAGCTTCTATTCTATTGTTAAGAATAACATATAATTGTTATCATAAACTGATATAAATATTGGAAGAATATTTTTTATTTAAATATTTGTATTAATTTTCAATTGATTTTTTTTAATGTTAGATGAATGCAATATTAAAGGAATTGAAACAGGCAGTATTTTATACAATACAAATTAATACTACATTAAATGTTTTATTTTTATATATTAGTTCAGTTAGAATGTCGATGTTCATCAGAAACATTTTTTCTACCTCAAACACATTATTAGTTTGTACACCTTGTTATTCTAACATTTCGCAAAAAATGGTTTTGAATTTTAACAAGTAATATAAAAAGTGAATTTAGTCGATTCCTAATTAGGTCTTTAAAGTAAAATTGTACTTTAGTAAAGTTATTTTACTTAGGGTGTTACTAATGAATTATAAATATGTATGTGCATATGACAGAATCGCAAATATTAAGTGGTAAACAATTTTTAGATTTACATTAAAAACATTTTAATCCACATTAAATTTATAATCACATTTTTCAATTAAAGATGAAAGTAATAGGTTGAAATTTATCTTAAAACCAGTGTAAAGGAATGCTGACATCTAACTGGTATATGATTTTATTTAGGTTAAGTTAAATCTTTCTTTTTTTCATCACAAATTTAACACAAAGAAGTTGTTTTATCTAATAGTGCTGCCATCTAGAGTAATATGAACTCAAATTTTTTCCCTTAAAAATATAATTAATAAATTACATTTAATTAATGAATTAATCAGAAAAACCGTATTAACATCAAGTGTCATCCACCACAAAATTTTAAAAAATGTATTTGAACTTGAATGGATGAATCAAAAAGTATATTTTATTAACAACTAAAAGTTCAAACAAGATATATAAATAAAAATATATATAGGGAGAGAGTGAACTAATAGTAGGAATAGGAAAGAGGGAAATGAAAAAAAAATGTCAAAAATTTAGCTCACCAAAAGGTTTTTGAATGCCTTATCATTAACCCAAAAATATTAAAAAATGCAGATGAAATTCAACCCCACAGTAAAGAACACTTATCTTTTGTTTTAATACCCTCTTTTTAGTAAATGCGAGATATGTTTTCACGTGTCAGGAGCAGTGGAAGGAGAAAGTTTAGTTTTGCTAGTTATTCATACGTGAAAATGAGTTAAGTAAACCATAATATAACATTCGCTCCTCAAATTAACGCATTTCTAAGTGGTTGGTTATCCGTAAAAGCTTTGGTGAAATAATTCATGTCTACATAAAGGCAAAATCAATTCCAGTCTCTATGAGGTGAAACCGTAAAATCAACTTACGTTTTTTAGATATTTATCTTGACCACATGTCAGCAACAATTCAAAATTATGTATATCAAGAATTTTTCAATTTCTTTTACTCCGGAGTTGTTTTCCCTCGAAATGTTAATCTAGTTTATATATATATATATATATATATATATATATATATATATATATATATATATATACACATATATATATATTGAGTTTATCACTGTACTTACAGTCGCTAATACTATACTGTTCCGAATTCAATTGAGACAAATGGGAACAAAGGGATTTTTTCTAAACCAAGCTTTTGTCATTCCATTCCTTAAATAGACTAAAATATCAGTATATTAGTATGAGAAGTATGTCCTCCCTTAGCAGAAATGACCTTTCCAACCTGTCTTGACTCCAATCATAGAAGCGTGTTCTTTGAGAGCGATTTATTTTAGAACGGTTCCTCGGAGTAATATCAATCTGTGAACAAGTAAAAGTTACACGTCTTATACAAAACGTAAAATTGAAATTACCAGCGCCGCACTGTAAGTCTCGCAACTGAGCTTCTGATACGGTAATGCTAGATATGAATAATGAGGTATTATTTTATGTAAACAGTATACATATATACAACATCGTGAAATACCCAGTGAAGCGGATGGGTAACGGCTAGTAATATATAAAGATTTTGTGTATCATATACTAGAAAGTTTATTTCATGATCTTTATTCAGAGTCATTTCTAAAGCCTTCAATAAAAGAGTGATGACAGGAACACATATAAAGGATTCTAGATGTAACTACTACTATTATTCTGTCTAGAAGCCATAAAGAAGAGTGCTATTGTTACGTAGATAAGTGTAACTATTGAGAGAACTCTGAGGAATAACCCTTTCTACTTTCAGAAAAGCTCTGATATAAATTAAGAGAAGATTAATGTTCAACTAGCAAATTCATTGGGAGAATATTAAATTTAAAGTGACATTAAATAATTCAATTTATTCTCCGAGATTATTAGTAACTTACATAAAAGGCGAATACTGATAATAGAGCTCATAAATTCTTTCTACATAAATTCTTTTTGTAAAGAAAAATGAAGGTTTATATAGGAGAGAATAATGAAGATTCTCTTATTTACTTCACATTTAGTTTGTAATTTGTTCCTTTGAGTTTTATTGATTTTATCATAATCATTATAATAATAGCACAAATGATTAATACTATATGTGAAGTATATCATTAAAAGTTATGAGGTACCTGAGGACGCATTAATTGACAGTGTTTTAGAATAATTCCTAAGGACATATTCGAGTAATCCGTCAATGAAAGCAGATAAATTTTAGCTGCGTGCTTCACCTGCCCGAATGTTCGTAGTTTTCATACATGCTTAAGAGATTTTGTAAATAGCTATAGACATTTAAATAAATATCGCCAATTTAGAGTTAACGCGCTCGATTGGTCTCTCACGCTTGTGACATAACATTTCCGCTAATGTATGTTCTAAATGTTATTCGATCCCATTATTAATTTTGGGTGTATGCTTCTACTGTTGCTGTTGTTGTTGTCGCAGCATTTCATACCGGGATACATACACAAGACAGAGAGATGAGAATGAACAGAATCATACAATACAAACACAGAATAATATAGACCTTATGACCCGCGGCGTTTTTCTGCACAAGAGCAGAAGGGTGCGCTGCTTTCCATTCGAGACGGAAATCCATTATAGACGAAAGTCTGACTTTTTCCCGAAGATAAATCCATCCGCCTTATTCACGGGTTCGAGACCCGAGCTCCATCTCGATTAGCCGAAGCGAGATCATACAGCTATGCTTTCGCATTCAAATTTTGACTTGTATTCTGTTGTTCATGCAATAGCATAGATGTAAAAAGAAGAAAAAAATGCTTAGGAGTGCAATATGTTTTACATGCTTCAATGCAGATTTAAATGGTATACACGTATTCCTTGGTAGCTAATTCAATGTTTTTCTTACAGAATAACTTTCGAAGTGACTTTTCCTTCACGAATGTTTGACAACAATTTAGGAATTCGAATTACTTTTAATTTTCTATATATTTTATTTCTTAAGGATACATATTTTGTTATTTTCCATAATCAATACATTTATTAATAGCCTGTTTCCAAATATTTTGAGGTAAATGTTACATTTTTATTTAATTTTATGAGAGAGGAGGGTATATCTTTTCCCTAGTAATTACCAATCAAAATGTACTTTTTTGACAAATTATTATTCAAATTAAAAAAGGTGAAAAAAATATTTAATTCAACGCTATTTCGATGATGTAAAAAAAGTCTAATTAATCCGAACGCTTTCGCTTTCTTTTTTTTATACTTTTAATGAAGTAAAATGCACTTTTAAAGTTAATTTTAGTTTTAAAAAATGAAAACTCCTTCGAGTTAAATGATTTAATGACTAGGATATGAGAGATCAAAATATTAAAACATGGGTAAAGCACTTTTGATAATTTTATTTTTTTAATTATACCAAACATTACTTGCTTTTTCAATCCTTAAACGTAATAACCTCAGCAATAAAAACAAAAAAAAATAGCATGCACTAAATTTAGTTTTTATGTCTTATTTTGTATGCTTGAAAATATGCTAGTACTCAAGAAACATATGCCATCGTAATATGCATGTATTTCAAAATATCGGAAATAAACCTGAATAACCAATTAAAATGTTTCTTACCTTCATCTAATTACTTTTGTAAAAATTTTGGAAAGCTATGTGCCTCTGATTGAAATGAGAATGTCAGTTTTTTGAATTGCACTCCTAGCGTTTATAATTCGAAAATTGATATCCGTTAACGTTTTAATTAATAAAATATAGGAACTCTAATGCAAAAATGAAACGAGCGATATACATTAGCTTTAAGTATTTGTAAATTGCATTAGAGTAATGTGATCTTAACATTTATTTTCATTTCCTTTCAAAATTCTAGCATGTTGATTGATCATTTAACTTTACCTCACCGATTTCTAAGCTTTAAAATTGTTAAATTTTGTATCCAGCTTCTTATTCATTGGTCTTTCCCTTCTTTAGCTGTAGCCCTTTATATTTTTTATATATTACATTTTATTAATATATATACATTTACACTTCACTTGGATATCTTTAAGAAATTTTTATCCATTACACTTTTAAACAGGTTTACAAAAGAGTATACTTGAGGAAATGGCTGAATATCTATGTATTTTAGTTATCTGTCTCTTGATAAATATAAAATACATGGACTATGAAATAAATAAAATTAGGATAATAATTTCCAAATGGTTAACTTAATAACATAAATAAGTATAGTACTAATAGTGGAAGCACACAGAACTATACAAAACTTTATTTTTATTGTTCTTTATAGGAACATATCTGTTAAACCCCACAGTAAATATCTTTTGCACCTGATGGGAAAATTAATTTCTTAAACATAAAGCTAACCAAAACATTACCAGATTTTTTTTAAAAAACAAACCTTTTACTTAATTAAAAAGTATTAATGCAAACTGTTAAAAAAAATAATTAAATTAAATGTTTCAACTAGGAAAAACTGCTAATAAACATTAGATTTCAACATTATAAAATTTCCCTTTTTTTCAAGGATTGATATGTAAATGTTTTGCAGTGAAAAATATTCTTAAGAAAAAATGGAATACAATTTTTTAAAGTTTCCATTAGACTTATAGAAAAACAATGCTGTAATTTTAGAGAAAAAACTTCTTAAAGTTTTCTTCTACATATTTTTAAATATGCAGCTTTCACGAAAAATTTTTTTCTATAAATTTTCTCAAGATTACATCTTAGACTTTCAAAAAATTAATTTATAGTATAGCATAGTGATTTAATCAAACAGCACATATCTTTCAGTATTTGTGTGTGTGTGTTCTGACATTTTCCGATCACGGAGAATTTAAAAAAAGATCATTAAAAAGTATAAATAAAAGAAACATCCTCAATAATATTTCATTCTAAAGTGATCAAATAAACTATTTCTCTTTTTCCTCTCCATAAAAGTCATGAAGTTAAAAGGAAGGGTAATAAAAAACCCTTACACTCATTCCTTAAAATACAAATTTCGTTTAGTCATCGGCATCTTTGCATGAGCAAAAGAGAAAAAAATATTCTTGTCTTGTCTGTTATTGAAATATTCATTTTCTGCGATCATTAGCTTCTCTAAGGAAAATATTATAACAATAAAAACAACTGGGAATAAACGTTTTCCTTTATGCACGAATCCGTTGATTAAAAATATGCTTTGTGTGTGGGTAGGTGTTCTTATTTAAAAAAGCTGTAATATTTCTCTCTGTAGCTGTCTGAAACCAGTATTCATCGTCAAAAATAGTCAAAGAAATATTCAATCCCTATACCTTTGAAAAAGTGCAAAGACATTAAAATTAATCAATCAAAATGTGAGTTTTGAATATTTCACTTTTTCATATCAGACGGCGCTCTCGTGATTTTCTACTGGATCACCTGAGGTGCATGAATTTTGAAGGAGGCTAAAGCTTCCCAATTTGCATCAAATGTAACATCAGTCATTTTTCTCCCCAGTACATTCTGAAATGTCTGGGGTTTACCCAGAGGAGGAGACTGTTGGTTCCCCTGCTGTACCTTGACTTTGTACAGATTTATGGGCTCATGGATCTGGTCTAATGAAACAAGACCAGATGGGGATTTGTCCTACCACCACTACTTTAAAACCCGAACAAAGTTATACGATTTAAATGTAAGTTCTTTCAATAGGAGTAACTTTGTTTATATAAAAAACTTCTAATATATCTTACAAAAGTATCGTGAATTTTTAAAAATAATTTTCTTCCTCACATAAAAATAAAATAATTTTTCTTGAAAGATATTTTTACAGTAAAATAAATTATACATACATACATACACACACACACACACACACATATATATATATATATAGTATATATATATATGGCGAAGTATATACTAAAATTTGTTGCTATCTTTAATAATATTGTTACAATAATCCGAATATTTTCACTAGCTTTTGTATGGCAGGGGCGTCAAACTGAAATGCTAACTTGGGACAAGCAAACAAGGTTTAACATTAGTGGGCCACAAAAATAAATATTTATAGAAACATAGGTTTATTTCAAATAACATATTTTAATAAACATAAATCGTTATATATTATTATGTACTGATGTATTGGCTACGCTGCTGCAAAACATTCATTACACGCGACGATTTTGACACAATCTGTTATATAGAACTTCCAGCGGGAATTATTTTGAACTAAATTATGGGGAACTACACATACACATTAACAATTTTTTCTTCTGATGAGGAAAAAGCTAATAAATAAATATAATAGGCCGTGGGTAGCCTAGTGGTTGAAGCATAGGACTCCAAAACGGAAGGCCTGGGTTCGGTGTCCGATGCCACCAAATATCCTCCAAGTGCAGGCGAGCTGGTTAAATCAGTGGGGTCCGAAAGCCTTGTCAGCGGTTGCAGCAGAAACCGCGGGTGCAGGGGCTGGAGAATATTTCCTCCCCCTTCCAGTTTCATGCCTAAATTGTGGAGGTGGAGATACGTGGGGTCACCATCTATCGTATAAAAAGTCCAACCTCTCTCAGGCTCTGGCAACTTTCATTTTATTCCTCCGGGAAGGATACGACAACAACAACAAATCATTAGATAATCATTACAAAAAGTAATATGTTTTCTTTGCTTATCCAATATATTTTATTAAAAATTTTTCATTCACCTTTCTTCTTTATTAAAATTTTTTTACATCAACGATGTGTTTAGATGGTTGGAGGTGATCGCATAAAATATATTCCAAACATTTCTTTGTCAAACTCGGCGCATTTGTGGGATATATTTAAGAAAAAATTACGTCATTTGGATGTCTGGGGATATAAAGAGAAATACCTTTGGATGCTAAAACACCCAAGTGAATAAAACCTTAGATTTAGAGATGACGGTCACGTCATAAACATGATCTTTTCGTGCAGAATAATATGAGGAATCAGATAGCATATCTCACAACTAGATAGATGTACGCGGAAACAATGTTTTTATCGTGAAGGCAAATGTCTAGTCTAGATCATATGTTTTAAACTATGTGTTTCTAAGTTGATTGCTTTTAAAAATTGTGTCTAAAATGAGTAATATTTTAATAAGAATGAATTTTGTTCTAGTATTAATTTAAATTTAAAAATTGTTTTCTTAAATCTATGTAATATAGAAATAAAAAAAATGGACTAACAAATAATAGTATACAATTTATTAATAAACGTAGTGTTGAATTTTGCTAATAAAATAACAGTAGTGGAAGTTATTTGTTGTTTTAGTTATATGTAAAAGCATTTTATTAATAATAAAGTAAATAAAATAATAAAACTATATAATAATTGAATTTCAATAATCAGTTGTATACTATACTTTTCTATAGTTCGCGTCTACATATTTTATTACTTTAGGAGTATTTTTAAGTTTACAAATCTCATATACTCATATTGGGCATAACTTTAAATGCTATTTAAGATAAATCAGAGAGCAATCTCTAAGCTCTCAGCCAAGCCAAAAAACTCAAGAAACTTTCCACCCAGATGAAGCACCATAGCCACGCCTCCCGGATTCCATCGTTCGACCAATCGCCATCATGCCACCAGCAGAATGGAAAAACACCACTTTGTCATTCCCAGCATCATAGACTCATGATATGGGATTGAGAACTGCTTTACAGTCCGGACGCCCAAAGGAAAACGCCTATTCAACGCCTATTTAAGATAAACTGTTCTATTTAAAATAAACATCTCTGACGTAAACTATTAAAATTTTATGTACATGAACATTTTATGAAGCATAAACGTGGCATACATTAGTACTGAGCTTAATAAGATCAATTTTTATTTTTATTTGTAGGGTTTAAGGCTAAAGAAGTTGTTGAGTACAATCATAAACATGATATATTCAAAATTTTATTGTTAAATTTATTTGCGAGAAAATGAAGGATAAAAATTAGTTTTTCTTAAGAATAACAAATTATACGACATACTATGCGAAATTAATGTTTCTCCATAATGCATTAGTTTAAAATCATCTTTTGATTTCACAAACAATTTCTTTTTGAGCCTTGTTACAAAATTATTCAATTATAAACTTTTTTTAAAACTGGTTAAACTGAAATGGGTAAAAAAAGTGATATAAAAAAGTCAATTTCTACTTAGGACGACAAAGAAAATGTTTATTTTAGTTACTTTTTGATTAATAGTTACAATTAATATAAATATATATATACATATAACGGAATCACAGTATTAAAAGACAAAATAGAACGTAATTTTCCTTGCAATTTTCTGTTTTCTTTCTGTATAGGGTGTTGGACTGTTTTTTTTTATTTGTTACTATTTATTCCTTAATTAAATTTAACCATTCTAATAAAATAGTATTGTAAGCAAAACAAAAAAAATAATAATTTTTTCAGAAATTTGGTCATGTTAGGTGGGATTCAAGTGAGTGAGTAAATATTAGCGTCGCACTGTTCAACTACACGAGGGCTTTTGGCGACGGACTAAGTAATTTTGAACCATGGTCAAATAAAGTGGATGATACCTGAGATGGCACCCTCTCTTCTTACTACCACACCACACCAACGGGAGGACGTTTCAGCTCGCGACAGATTTAACGTGCATTGCTGCCCTACACGCCTGGTCTTTAGTGGTACTGGGCTCGAACTCATGACATGCCTGCCACGATCGCATACCTTGACCACTGGGCTGCCGCAGCTTCCAGGTGGGATTCGAAACCACGACCTTTGGATTAGATGGCCAGCGCGCTATCATATGCACTACAGGGACACAGCGAACGATTTTTCTTTCTATATATGCTAATAAGTAATGAACTAATATTTGAGAAAACTGTATTGGCATCAAGTGTCATCCACTACAAGTTTAAAAATGTATTCGAACTTGAAAGGATGAATAGTGAGTATTTTATTAACGATTGAAAATTTGTGAACAAGAATAGATATATATATATGGAATCGGTGGTTGTGGAGTCGTCACCCAATTGAATCTCTCAACAAAACACCAGACGAAACAAAACACGCAATTTTCGCGCGCAGGCGTAGCTGATTCAATGTGAAACAAAAACTTAGACCATTGAAGAAAAATGAGAGAGAGACTGGGGTTGCGCAAGCAGGCATTCCCGTCGTCACATCATGGAAATCTATTTGTTAGAAATTAAAAATTTAGAATATACACCTTTTTAATTAATTTTTGTTAAGTTTCAAATACACCAGAAGAAAGATAAATGTATTGGACCCCTTGTTGTCTCCCATATATATATATATATTTGTGACAGTATCAGTGATTTATATTGAGAAGAGAGCTTTGACGTCATTATCTTGTTAAACAATTGAATCATCTCCAAAATCCAAATTGCGGACGGATAATTTAAATTTTTCTTTAAAAATATTTCAATAGAACTCATGTTTTAAAGATTATCGAAAATACTAAATTATTTAATCACGAAGCGTATTTACTCTTTACTGCCGGAACACCATCACCTACATGCTTCAGCATACAGATGGAGGTGTTCTTGTTCCACAAAACTCATGGAATTAAGTTCCTCATTTTTTCATTTAAAATTATTATGCGCCCGTCGGAACCAAAAATGTTTAATTTTCTGTCATCCCAACCAATTTTCTGTCAATGTTCAATTTTCTGAAACAAAAAATCGAGTTGGAACAGTGAAGCATGGAGGTGGAGATGTCCTTGCCGGAAGGGGGTTTCAAATCTGCTTCAGGATTAAGTAACTTGGCATTTTTTTGCTATACTATGAATCATGAGCTCTATTTAAACATTTTAAAGAGAAATTTTAAATTATCCGCTCAAAATTTGGGAAATGAAGACGAATTATTTCCTAATAATAGTATGACCCCAAACGCACTGATCCCAATGCACATCGCTGGTGTCCCTATAACTGTCCCAAATTCTGAAAACACCTCCTAAATCACCTGATTTAAGCTTAGTAGAAAAAAAAACATATTTAGTAAGAATTTTATTTTACAGAAAAGGAAACATGACAGATAAAAAAAACAAAAATGTGAAGTTAAAACAATGATCACAGTAGAATGGAGGAATACCGATGATTTTAAAAACCCCTGTTTAAATCTATACCAAGACGCTTAAAAATTGTTGTAGACACTAAAAGATATCTTACTAAGTAAAAAACTAAGAAACAAATACAATATTTAAAGCTATGTTTTTTTAAGTGTACAAATACTTATGTGGCGTATTTTTTTAGTAGTTTTTTTATTTTTAATTTTTCTAAACAATAGTTATACTATGTTTTAAAAACTGATTACGCTATTCCAAAAAGAACAAGTTGGAGGTATCATAAAATTACAATTACAGTACAATAATTTTTAGCAGCCGAAAACATTACATTTTATAGGAAATTGTAAGTGTAGGAATACTTTTGTGGTTCCACTATATACTGGAATTATCTGCTATTCTGTTTCATTACTCACACAGGAAAGTTCCAAAAATTTGGCTTCTTCTTGTGGATCAAGTGTATTGTTCGTTTGAAGAGACATCATAAAATAAACTACCGAAGTATTCTGAAACGAAGAAAAAGTACTTAATTTTGAAGGCATAGAACAAGGGGCTTAATTCATGCGACGTCATTGTTACATAACTACAATCACGTGTTTCCAGCCAATCAGTCCACACATTCATTTGATGTCAGTGACACTCGATAAATAAATTGCGTGTTTTGATCCAATCAATGCATACACTCCACAGTTACCAATGTTTGCTTTTTGCAGAAACCTTTTTTAAAAAGTACAATATATTTGTAAACAATAATAAATCACACAGTTAAAGAATGCACTGGATATAAAACACATTTGTAATATATAATTTATTTTAATTTTGAAAATATTTTTGAAGAATTTTAACACTTGAACATATTTACCATATTATTAAATTTGGAATTTTATCTAAACTTTACAAATGTGACAACAAATACATGTCTATTGTCTCAAGTTCAATGATAAACACGTGATTGTGTTTGTCATGTTATTGTCATGAATTTAGTCCATCTTCACGAAAGCTTACATCATTGTTATTCAAACATCCTTTTTGTAATGTAGAATTTTTAAAATTTCAAACTATTCCATAAATGTTAATATTTTATTTTAACATGCAAAGGGATAGCTCATTTAGTATTACGGTATGTAAGTTTAAAAAATGCGAAACACATTTTATACTGGAAAAAGGATCAACTCAGATAAAAATGGGTATTATGATAAAATATGCTTCTCTCTAGATAGCGGATATGTGACCCCGGATATGTGGTATGGAGAAGCGCGATAAAGTTCTTAAGTTATTTATTAATTCATAAGAAATTAAACATTTATTTTAAGGCATCCGACTATCCTAAAATTGTGAATTTTACCTAAAGTTGAATTTTTTTTATTTTATTTTGTAGGCCATCTTATAAGCTTTAAAAAAATACCAAGTTTATTAATTTCCATTCGCTTGAACAAAAACTGCAAGTGTTTTAATAAAGACAGATGTAACTACTGTAAGCAAGATGTCATATTTTAAAATACGTTTTACTCACGAAATGTGTTTTTTTCTTAAAATACTCAAACGAGGAGAGTGATTGCTCAGATATTTTGAAAATAATTAACTGAATTTTTTTTGTGTATGATCTGTATAATAGTAGTCGTGTTTAAAACCCTCAGATTTATCTATTACTGATTTATTGCAAAATTTACAGTCCCTCATGTGAATATAAACACTGTTTTTTTATGCAATTTTATGTAATATTTAATATAAAGTGCTTAAGTTTTTGAGAAAGTTAAAATATATCTTACCCTGGTCCTTTCAGAAATGAATAGCAAATCAGCACATCAAAATTGAAAATTTGTTCATAAAATTTTTGTACAGAATGCTCCCAATTTATGTAATATTTAGTGAATTTGTACCTGTTTTTTCGCATTTTAATATAATAAGTTCTTTTTCTGTTTTTAATATTAGCATATTTCCCTAAAATGTAAAACGAAAAACTACAAATAAATCCCCATATCCCCATTTTTTGAGAAAAAAGTTGTCACCAGTAGTCGGATAACTTAAACCGTACATTTAGTATTCCGAGTTAACCCCCTAAATAATCAGATAAATTTTTCTGCTATTATTTCTTCAAAAAATTGTAATTGGCATAATAAACATTCCCTGTTCAATTTTTTTTACGTAGTTTTACTTATGTCTCTCTCTGGAATCACATGTAATGATGAATGTAACCTTGACATTGAATTCAAGTGTCTACTTCCAGATCTATGATACTTTCCCTTTGTTTGACTTTTCTTCGACAGAGACTTTCAGAATTTCCACTAGCAATGACTTCAAGCCTCGGTGGGTACACAACTAAGCTTGGTTTCCTAACGTACTGCAGAAAAGTATACGGCAACCCAGTTTCTACCAACCCGCCGAAGGGTGATATATGCTGAATAAAATTCTTTTCAGTTTGACGTCGCCTGGTTGCATTTACTATATTTATTTCCGACACATTCTTTTTGATGAGTGATTCTTTAGTAAAGTCTTCTGGGAAGAAAGTTTGTTTTATTGTCGCCACTGATGATTTTCATGGACATTTATTTGCTTTGTAAATTTTTCAGCTGTGTTAAGCTCAAGAAAAAGGGAATTCGTTGAATACATGAGAAATATCTAGTGAAGGATTAAAAATAATAATATGATATATATATATATATATATATATATATATATATATATATATATATATATATATATATATATATATATATATATATACATAATATAACAAAACTTAAGGTTTAAAACTCGCTAAATGAAAAATGTTTAGGAAAATAAAAGAATAAAACCGTTAGAAAACTGATATGAGATCTATAAATTTTCAAATTTTTATTTATATTCACATTCGGTGTGTTGTGAATAATGCCGCTGACTGAGGTGCCGTAGGTTCTGGATTTGAATCCCTAAAATGGCATAGTTGTTTATAAATGTATAGTGCCCTTCCGTCATGGAGATACTCTAAATAACCGTCGGGTCGCAAATTTTCTCTTGAAGCTGGTCGAAGAGAAACAGAGGTGGGAGGCCTATGACCACCCCCAGGGTGTTTTCCTTCAAAATTGGAGTGGAATCGAGCCAAATTGTACTGTGACCTTGGTGCTCAAAGCTATGGATAACGACTGGAGTACAATTAGCTCCTTGCCATGATGAATTTCGCAGGCTTTGATCTGATGTTACTGTCGATCAGGAGGCATAAGTAACAAAAACATATTAGTTTTTTTAATGAAAAACTGCCGTACCATTTGCTCTAAAAATTAAACAATTGATGTCATTGATATAAAATCATCTCTCAGACAGGTTGAGTGATTGTTTATTCACATCTTACTATAAAGCTTCACGAAGATTATCGGTGACGGACTTCCTAATTTTTGCCACCTTGTGACGGATCTATACGCGCTTTCTTCAATTAATTCTCTTGAAAATCTTTGGGCTATCTATTTGTGTTATTCACAACCAATCCAGCGGAACAGGAGAATCATGATATTTAAATTAACTTACTATATATAGTAGATGGTTTCTAGCTTGATAGAGAATACAAGAGAAGATATGCTCGAGTCGGGTGAGATTGCTACTGAAGGAGTAATATTAGAATTATTGTGATTTGATTCTTATTAGAGGAAACTTTAAAGTGATGATTGTTCACTAGATTGATTTGATATTAGAATAAATCGAGGTTAGATCGATGATAGGTTAGATCTTTTATTAAGGTAAAGATGAAGTTTGATAGTCTCCTAATCGTTCCCGTTTACCGTCGTTGTTCCACTTTCACGGTTAACATTGAGACATTCTCCTTCTATTATTAGTTGAAATTGTATCTTTTCTTTATACAGTAAATAAATAGTTTAGTTGGATCATGTCAAGTTTAACTTCTCTCCTTCTGTCTCTCAAGCTAGAAAACCTCAAACATATATATGTAATAAGTTAGTTTAAGTATCACGATTCTTTTCTTCTGAAGGGTAATAATGCATATTTCAGTTTCTTTAAACTTTTATGAAATGAATGTTACATATATTACAGCGATGTTAATTTCTTTTCTGTAGAATATGTTATGCAACTTTTATTTTGAAAACACTTTACATTATTTGATTTAAAAAAAAAAACAATCGACAAAAGTACAAGTAATTAAGGAGCATAGCAACTTGACCGTGATTGTATAATAGAAATATTTCCAAAAAGTTTGTTGAGCAAATAAATATGTAATTTAGAAAAAAAAAGGCGGAAAAAATAGATAGATTTGATGCAACATTTATATTTGTTATAGAGATTGGAAGGTGAAGTTGGACAATCAATACAAATTTTGTAGAATTCTTTGAGAATTTGTTAGAATTTTTTAAAAAATAATTTAAAAATACAATTTAAAACATGGATAATTTTATATCTTAAATAGCCATACGCGTAAATCTAAGTTTTAAAATACAATACCAAGAAGTTCCTCCCAAAAGTAAAATTTGAATTTAAGTATTGTAATTATATGAAATAACAACAACAAAAAATTAAGGAATATGTACAAAAGAACCTTAAAAAAATTTAAACCGCAAAAAGTATTTCAGAAATGTTTATTATTATTACTGTTTTCTTAAGAACTCAGACTCCAAGGTCCTTCAAAGGAATGATATTATTCGGAAATGAAAGTAATAGTTACTGAGATGTCAGTGAAAGGGTATGCCTTGCATAAAATTCAAAAATGTCCTAAGTTTGGTTTGAAGACCTTATATTGCTTTTTTTCAATGGATGCATTCATGTGGTTGAAATTTTATGGATAATATTTATACCATATTTTTCTCTATTTTTTCGGTTTATTTCATTTTTTAGAATCACAGAGGTTATTAATGAATCTTTATGCTCTCGTTTTGTACTACAAACATTCCCTTTGAGGACTGGATAAAAACATAAGGATTATAATTTAATCCTTTTACAAAACTGGACGACAAAACCCCCAAAAGAAACACACTTTCGGATAAAAAAACGTTTTCTCTCACCAATTTAAATGTTAAAAATTCTCTTACGTAAAAGGAGAAGTGTATTTAGAAAAAATATTGTATATGCTTCAACAAAAGCTACACAATTGATAAGCTATAGATAAAAATAAATTGGGTTTTTTAAAAAAAAAAAAAAAATCTTACAGAATATTTAAAACTTTTCTAATAAAAACTAAGACTCAGTTCCTCTCACACTTTGAGAAATAAAGACTGGATATACGAATATCGATTTTTTTCTTTTTGAATTCCCAGGGTGATACAAAAATCCCTTTTTTTAGCTGACTACCCAATGCGTGAATCATACAGAATCACATGATAATACTTTCTTTTTAGATTTATCTCAAAAACAGAAATAAATCCCGGATTACAATAGAAAGTTAGTGCGAAGATACAAAATAATGATTGCAATAAAAACATTATTTCGTTGGAGAGAAAATTGTTTTCAAAACAATTATGAGAAACAATTGGTTACACCTTAAAAAATTCAGCAATGTAACAGCAAAATTTTTAATAATCCTATTGCTTTTCGTAAAATATATAAAATGAGGCAGATTTTATTCTTAAATAAATGGGATTTCTTAAAATTTTTGTTTTTGTTTTAAATATAATTGCTATAAATATGATAACTTCTCTAGTTGAATCTTTTTCCTGCAACTAATCTTATCCAAATCTGTAAAGCTTCTGATATAAAATGAATTTTTTGAATTGATCAGTAAAGAATTTTGTCTTATTGGCCTAGAGAAAAAAAATTAACTTAAAATTTATTTTCCTTTTACGTCTGCTTAGTAAGAATAGTTTAAAATATCTATTTTTGGGCCAAACGAATTTAATAACAATATTCTTACTGAATTACAAGAATTTTTAGACTCATAATTTTAATAAAATTTGGCTTTTATTAAAATTTTACCCTTTTTTTATATTTCTGACGATTCTTTATAACTTTTTTCCCAATAATTGTTCCTTTAGTGAATCATTTTCATGAATCTATAAAGTAGAAGAATATTTAAGAATATGCATAAAACGAATTATACAAAAAATTATTTATATGATATTAGATTTAACTGGTTTCATATGGAATTAACTAGAATATATCTCTATATGATTACATCCAATAAAGATATCTTTTAAAGGATTGTTACCCTGAAAGAAAGCAATAATTTTTTTCGCAAGTTTGATGTTTAGCCTTATTTTTTTCTTCGCTAAACATACCACTGTCCAGTTTGCTTAAAATTGTTTCACTAATGTATGTACGTTATGAGGTAAAAAAAAATATTAAGAGCATAATTCGTAATTTTATCGATAAAATAAAAACGAATATCTCTTTCAGGAAAATTAAATCTCTTAGACGTTTGTTGTAGAAGTGTGAATGCCAAATAAGTCCAAACTAAATCTGGTTATCCAGTAAATGGCAGAAGAATTTTATATCTATCAGTGATGTTATTCATATAAAGTATTATCTTATTCATATCTATCATGAAAATTCCCTATGACAAGTAATACAAAACTTTTGAATAAACTTTCTTAACAAAAAATTTTTAATCCTTTATCTACCACATTATGATTCACTGCAGTTCTTTTCATGGAATGTTTTTTATTACTACATAGAAAATTAAGGGATATACATAAACAAATGCTCAACTTTGTGAAATTTCCTTCATTGGAGCTAATTAGTTAATTAAGGATATTCAACTCTGAAATTAAATATACACACTGTTTACTTAAAATAAATGGTCAAATCGTTTTCTAAGGTCTTCATTAAAAGCAAAAAAAAAAAAAAAAAATAATAATAAGGTATTTAGAATTTGACATTAACTGTTTTTTTTTCGGGACGAAAATGATAATCTTCGCAATCCGCTGAAAATGCCGTTAAGTGCTATTGAATGTGTGAAGACCTTCTGAGATTTATTTTGTGAATATTGCTACTGAATCCTGTATTTAAAGGATTGGATTTTCTACAATAAATTTACATCTGTCTTATCTTCTTATTCTTTGCGGATTGATTGGCATAAAATCCTCGAACCCCGATCAACGTAACAATATTTTTTTATTCGAGTCCTTTTAACCACAGAAATCAGCACCATCACCATTTTTGAAACTGCATTACGTAGTTACGTGAATCCTACGTACATAATATGAATAGCATATCATAAAGCTATGTGAGGCTATCAAATATCCCCATAATTGGAGATATATGCCCCTACTTTAAATACTGTCATATGTATTTGTGACTTACTGATTTACCCTTGTAATTCAGAAGATGATAGATTACTATAAAAAGGAAATCTACGTAAAGAAGGGAAATTAATAATTACATTTCTAAAATAGATACTAATTGTTTGCTAGTGTATTGTTAAATAATGTGTACATTATTCTTTAAATTATAATGTATATCATGAATTATCTCTGATAAAGTCATTAACTCAGTTAATTCTCCAACGATTGTTCTATTACTCTTCAAAACACAGGTCAGATGGCCATATGTAAACAGAAACATTTTCAGTTTGAAAGACATTCAGTGTAATGACACGTAATGCTCAAGTTGGTATTTCTTTTAAGAATAAAGCTATTGATCATATAGAAGGAATGATTATGATGAATATCCACAATATTGATCATAAATAAAAATAGAAGGATTGTTTGTTGAATTTTTTTTGATAATTATTACAAGTAATATGAATGGAAAAAAGCAACGTCTGCAGCACCAAATTTCTATCAACCTTAATAGCTTCAGTATCCTTAAGATATCATTTGCAGTTTAGTCATAGGGATTTACGTTTAAAATATACTGTTTTCACAGCCCATTCGAAGCAATCTGAGGTCCTTGAGCCTGGAATCACATTGCAGTAACACTGTGCCCTAATGAACGGTAACTGACATGCATTAAGCTGACGCTGGATTAAATTCCACTCGCTGAATCATCTATTAATTATGTTGTACAGTGTCGAGTGGATCTCACTTTGGGTGATTAATAGAGATAAATTGGGTGCTGGCTCAGCAATGGTGTTAGAAAATCCTCCTGCTCGATTTGTTGGGGCAATGAATTGACAATTGTCCTACTCAGGATGAGATTTGGCGTACTCATTTCAGGACCCTTTATCCTATCGTCACATCTTTCCAGATTTTATTTCAGACTATTCAACTGGTTCAATCCTAATTTTCTACCCCAGTTATACAGTAACTTCAAATAGTGACATATCTTTATGAAAAGGGGGAAACTTTTTTATAATAGGTTGGAGCAGTGTTTCTCAAACTGTGGGGCGCTCCCCCTAGGGGGCATAACTCTAGGAGAGGGGCGCGAGTATACTGAAAAGACGAAAACAAGATATTATTTAAAAACAAATTATTAAATTACAGAAAGTTAGTAAACGAAATACATTCTGAGATAATAAAAAATGAAATATACACATTTATACTGATATAAAACACGTATAAAATACATTGTGTAGTACTGATACGTTTATAATTAATTTAACAATACTAAGTTAAGAACAAGTTTAATAAATACCAGGGACCCCCCATGGACTTGTCATATATAAAATTATATACAAAAATTAACACTTATCTTGATAATTTGTATGGTTTATGATTTATCCTTTAATAAATGGATTAAAAGTTACGCGCTTCGCTCCCTTATGTCAATATAGGGGAGTGCATGTGGTGCATGGGTGGAGAGAAAAGTAATAAATATAATCAAATCATTTGTGTGCAAAATCCTTCGCAAACGCTGTATAAAGGTCCAATTATTGAATTCCAAAGCCTTCGGAATAATTTCATGAATAGCAGTACAGAGAAAAGGTCATACTTCGGAAAGACGTATATATACTTCCTGGATAATTAACGCTTTGGCTAAGTGAGACATTTATATACGCCGGTGGTACATAAGAGGTTAAAGTCGTATTGCAGCTTTAGTGTCAACGTTTAGTATTTTTGAATTCAATACATTATACTTATGTGCAGGGGGGGGGAAGAAATTTATGATTGGATATTGGGTCGCAAGTATTAAAACTTTGAGAAGCACTGGGTTAAATTAATTTCAAAAAATTTTTGAAAATTTTCTGTATTTAATTATTTTTCTTTAAGATAGAGAAGAGGAGATTTTTTTTTATCTGATATGCCTTTCATTGCCAAAGGTTAATAACAGAGAGAAGATTGATAGTTTCCAGAAGTCAATTTAAATTTAAAATGTTGAAATTCTTTACAGAGGTTAATGAAAGTATTTAAATATGGCATCATCATTTATTGTCCAGAAATACGCATAAAATTCTGATACATAAGAAGGCAGCATTGTGAAGAGTTAGAGGATTTATACATATCCATGCTGATAAAAAGTTCGTAGAATTTTAGAATTTACATAAAAACACTCAAACAAATATACATGCTCTTACCATACAGCAATACTGTGAGTCTCAAATTCATTCACCAGGCCAGGTAATCACCACATCCAGATTTTCCATTGGAATGCCACATTGTATATCCTGATTAGTCACTACATAACACGTGACTCCATAACACAAAACTTAAATGTTTTCGACTTTTAAACCACTGTATGCAACCCTTGCATACAGTGGTATGCACTGTATTGTTGTAGTAAATTTTGAGTTTAAAAGAGCTGTTCTGTTACAAAAACCAAGATTTTGAAATTTACGATAAATTGGCATTGTGCTGATGTTGCCACTAATGACTTCTAGTAACTCCAGTCGAAATGTTTCATCTGGATCCATGCAATTGGATTTTACAAACTTCTTAAATGCTGTGTGACTGCTATCTACTAGACGGCATTGTCTACCACATCATGCACGCACAATTACAGCCAAAGCACGTTTTCAACTCATGAATACATAATGTACAGAGTATAACAAAAGTATCAAGACTTCCCTGACTGGTGACAACCGGTCATCTCACAACGTTCAAGATCATTTAGCTCACAACTTCCTCCCGTTGTGCTTTTCTTGCCATAAAATTATGATTGCTATTTCATCTATTTATACTTCTCTGGGAGCCAGCCACTTGATGTCACTGGTCGATTTTACTGTTTCGAGTGATATGCAGATACATTTGATCCTATATAGAGTATTGTTATACACATGATTTAGTAATTGCTGTAAGACCAATTTTGGGAATTTAAAAATTACTTTTATATAGTACCTAACATTTTTATAAATTCCATGAAAGCGAACATAATAAATACTAGAACCCAAATAAGTATAAATTTTCTAATGTTAAACTACAAATTAAAGAAGTATTGAATTTGTTTGTATAATCTGTAGTTCCATTGCAGAGTGAAGTTTGTAGGTTCATCTAAGTATTAGAACTATTTTAGTCATAATAACACAATAATGACACTTCTCTCGTAGTAACATATTAAAACATCAAAGTCGTTTACATTATCTAAAGGAAAAAGAAAATGTTGAAAATAAAATGCACATATATTACAAATTGCATATAATGTTCAAGAATTTTACTTTTATTGTGGACTTGATAATGGTAAGGACCGTTGAGAATCGCTTTTGACCTACATTTAGATAAAAAAAAGTAAAAAAGAATATATGCTTTATACACACATTACTTATCAAATGTGTAATTTCCGCTTTCTTTCTTCGCATGAGATTTCAGTGTTGTTTAATCATGCAATTTCAAAAAGCAAGGCAAGTCAATTCAATTTTTAACTCAGTCTACATTCATTAATCATAAACATAAAATTAAGGGCTTAAGCGATTCTTTATATCCATGTATAAAACATAGTTTTCGAAAATTAATGACAAGAGAAAAAGAAATATTGTTGATAAATATTTGATTATATATATATATAAAATAAATATGTATTATATATCAAAAATAAGAAATAATAGATCAAAAAAAAGAAATAATAGACAAGAAATAGCATAATAAAAATATAAAACCTGAACATGAAGAACAAAATTATAGAGAAATAAAAAAGAAACTACAAAAAAGAAGAACCTAGCGAGTCAGAAAGCAATTTCGGACTTAGGACCGAATAAGAGGAGTTAAACTAGTTTGAAGGCGCCAACCTTCCCCCTTTGCAACTCGGTAGGAAAACCAAATAAAATAAAATAAACAAAACTTCAGAGTTTGGATAACTCAGAGAGTATGAAAAAACCACTCATTACTATTATGTAACAAACTCTCCCAAACACTTAATGCAGAAAAATCACAAAATAATTACGTAAGAAAAGTAGAAAAATGCTGAAACAATTACATAAGAAAAGTATCTTTCAAGAAATAATTTAACAAAATTTCTTTACTCACAGAGCTTTTACGAGGAGAATCAAGCGTCTTGACATTAATGAAAATCGATTATTCACCAAGTTAAAAATTCGAAAATACATAAACACATCTTTTGAGCTGACTTTTAAACCAGCCAGCAAAGACATTAATAAAAAAAGACGACAATCAAATACGGTAGAATTTGAATTGGTTGATTGTCAAAAATATAAATTTGCTAGGCTCTAATTTGGTTGGTTGTCAACAATGTGTAAGATGTTCAAGATGTGTGTGGAAAAATTGTAAAGTGTGATATGAGTGTTATGATATAATCTTCACAGCAAGACCACTAACATGCTGACTTTGAAATCCTATTGTTGTGTGGTGGTTTTGGAATTCGAAGTAGCAAGACGGTTAATGAATTTGTGATGAATGTAAGTTCTTAAGAAATTAAAAGGGTATTCATGATCTAAACAACATTGAAAAAATTGTTTTATATTATTGTATTTATCTATTTTGTGGGTAGTTTAGTTATCATTTCTAAATAAAAAATTCAAAATGATATTTCTGTAAATTGATATATGCAAATTACTACTCCATACGGGAATTTTAATTATATGGAACTTAAACGAATCTCTTTTGTCAAAAATGTTACTGACTACATTATTGTTAATAAGATATATATATATATATATATATATATATATTCAGTTAATATCAGATATATATATATATATCAGATATATATATATATATATATATCAGATATATATATATATATATATATATATATATATATATATATATCAGCTACAATCGAATTCGAAAATTGTATTAAATCCATATAATGTACATCATGTTAAGAAAGTTAAACTGAATTGGAAGTCTATTCATGTTTAATGTTTAATTTGATTGTAAGGTAATCGGATAAGATTTGGTGCAGATACAGGGATTCCTGCTATTCACTTTGATTAGGAGATGAAGCATTTCTGATTGGCGTTGATAGAGAAGTTTCGAATACCTTAAGAGTTTGCATTTCTGTTAACAATGATATTATCCAGATGATTACAAGATTTGGAAACTTTCTAAAGTTAAACGTGTTGTACTAAATTTAGCACCATTCAGAATTATTATCTTCTATGAAATAGGAGTCTAGTATTTTGAAGGTCTCTCGATCAAATATTTTCACCGAAAACGATGTACACATAATAAGAGTTAATTGTTACATCTCAACTACCTTAAGCCTTATATTCCAGCAAAAGGCGTCATAATCAGTTAATCAAAAGCTGTTAATCTCAGCTCTGCAATACTCCACTCTAAATTTTTTATATTATTCCGATTAGGTGCCGGTATATTTTGTGAATTGTTTAGCTTTTACCTATACCTTTAGGATGTTTACTACTGCCTTTGATCACGAGATTGAAACTATTGCCGTAGCGGTTGAGAAACTATCACTAGGAAGCTCTGAGTTCTACAGGGCCATTATTTTTATGGCTCTATATTGGCATTGCAATCTTTTTTTTTTTATGTGAAAGATACTTTTGTTATTTACAAATAATTTTAAAATGCAGATAATTTTTCAAAGATTTCCCTCATAAGATTTCTTTTCAGAGGGTAGCGGCTTATTGTGACATTGATGGGGATGATCATGATGAGTTTCTTGCTAAGAAAGAAGCCCTTGTGATCCACATGAGTTTCAACCTTTAATTCCTTAAAGCATTTATATGACCTTTAAGGTATCCGACTGGGGTTTAAAATCATCACTTTCATCAAAAAATCGAAATTTATTTTTTAGTTTATTTTTGTGTAGCTTGTTTGATAAACATTTTAAAAATATCTTACTTTTAATTCTGAATCAATTAGAAAAAAAGTTACAGCTCATTTTGTTTGATACAGTAAGCCCAAATCGAAACCGGAAGTTTAAATCTGAAACTGGAAGTGTGAGTTTTCTGTTGATTTTCACCCGCAAAATGAGATTTTTATATACAATATTTAATGAATTATTTTTCTGTTTGATAAACTTTATTTCATTTTATAAATGTTTAAATAGGTATATTTCGCTTTCAAATAGGTAACAGTTAATTGATTGCAATGTTTGTTTTGATTTAAATAAATTGCAATCTTTTTATGAGTTTCGTTCCAAATTAGAGCTGTTTAGATCGTTTTTATTAGTACTTTTATAAAGAGTTATAGCTTTTTTTATTAAATTAAAGTTATTATACCAAAAACACACCAGTGAGGCTAGAAAAAAAAAGAGATTTCCAGGTAGCAGAAGTTGTATGAGATACATCGGAAGAAAAATCAACGGTTCTTCCAAATTCAGTTATTAGTTCTTTAAAAAAAAGACTTGTATGGACCTTTGCGATCAAAATTTCCTAAGAAAATGTCTCTATGGGAAAACTCAGAACTGCAATGAAAGTTTTAACATTGACATATGGAGTATAATCCAGAAAAAGACTTTTTTGCTACAACTATTCCACTTAGGGATTTATATTGCAATAATACATTTTAGTTTTGGGTTTGCTGGTCTATTACCTCTACTTCATAAGTTAGGAATGGAATTAGAGCCTTAAATGAAGGGATATTTTTGGTACCTTGACAATGCGAGAACTGTTGATTCAACGACGCATTCTAAACCATATAAGAAGCTGTCTCGTAAAAAAGAAAGGCCCTTAAAAATGTAAAAGTTTGAAGTATGAGGTTCAAGGAAGGAACCACAAACAAACCTGGAGAGATTTAATACCTTCCTTAATCTTTAAATATTTTATTGCAAATTTAAACTTTATTTTGCATTTTCTGAAGAATGTTATTTTTGTACTTAAGGGTTCACGGTAATAGTGATATCTCTTAAAGTAATTATAAAAAAAATTTAGTTTGTTCTCTGTATTATAATAAATCCTTTGTGATAAAAGCTAAGTGTAATTTTTGAATTAAGTTATTTTTCAATGTAATTTTATATGAAAAAAAAACATTTTTAAGAAAAAAATTCTGTGTTTCTCTTCATGTCGAAGTATTTCATAATTTTATAGTAAAACTTGAATTTTTATAATAGAAAACATAGTTAAACATTAAAGAATTCTATTTTTGCAAAAAAAAAAAATATTATATTTTGTAATATATTCTTTTAGAGTTGTTAGCAAAAAAAGCATTTTTTTTTTTTATATTTTGGTTCAGATCTCTCTGTATTTTAAAAAATAAATTTTCAAAAATTTCTGCTTGAAGTACCTTTATAGTTTCACAACATAGTTATTTAAAAAAAATCTCAATCAAATAATTATTTAACTCAAACCCAGTCGGATACCTCAAGTATAATTTTAAACTGGAAGCTGCGGAGATGTCGAAGGACAAGAACTGGGCAATCTTGAACGAGAACCTGTTCTGGGTTCCTGAGGCTCCTAGAAAAGCGGTAGTAGCTCGTTTTTGACTTCTGACAGGGCAGGACTATATGAGATCCCATCTCTACCGAATCGTCTTAATGTCCCTTTCAGTGACTCTTGTTTGCCTATGACCACTGAACATTTGAACTAGTTTCCTGCACTAAAAAGTTTTAATTGTATTGTTGAAACATATTGGAGAGCACGTGCATTCATGGTATTGGTGATATTTGTAAAATAAACATTAGTCTCATTTAATCTTTGTGTGAAAACAACCTTTAATTAAAATTAGTCTATTAATTTTTTTCTGTTTGAACTGCGTGGGAATGTTTAATTTACTGCTTTTACTGTATTATATGTATCGTTATTATTAGAAAAGCAAATTAAGGTTAAGAGAGATTTTAATGCATTATTTAAATTCTAAGCATATTTTTTTACTATTTACAGTAAATTCAGTATCATTATTTAATGCATTTGATAAAACATATAAACTCTTCTTCCTTGATCTATATCTCGATGCATAAATCAATTAAATTCTACAAAATATAATACATTCATTGACCATGGAAATCACTTTCAAAAACTGTACATGCTAATATAAAACCGAGAAATGTGCTGAACGAAACTGCTAGTGAGTGATTATTAATCTCGCACTGTTTATCTACTCGAGGGCTTTAGGCGACGGCCCCGAAACTGCAGAAAAAACAGTTATCATTAAATTTAATTCAAAATTTGTGTATTATTTTTAAGAGGGAAATATCTATGTTAATTGTAACTTAAAATGTAAAAAAATACTTAAGAACAAATTATTCATTTTTGCATCCTTCGTATTTATTTTCAAAATAAAACTCGTTTTGCGCATCATATATTTATAAAATTTATAACTGTATGTTAATAACAACGTGTTCCTTAATGAAAACTTATTTCCAACATTACTATCTTACCTACTTTTATTAAATCAATTGAATGAACAGTCATTCCGTTTTGTATAATAATGTATAATATTGACTATTAGATTTCTTATTACTATCTCTTAACCTGTCATTGATATTCCTAGGAGAAAAAAAAATTGAGTCACCCAATCAGTAAACTTGGAGCAATGACAAACGTGATTTGAATCAGAAAATAACGGCTGTCATCCATTAATTCTTGGGGATAGAGGAATTCAAAAGAGACAGAGAGGAAGTTGAGAATGGAAGGTAAAATAATGGAGATAAAAAAGAAGATATTTATATTTTCTGAGTTTTATAAAATAAAATATGTAGTAGATTAATCGATGTGGAGCATTAAAACTCCTTCAAAGACTATTACTGATTTTTGAATGTAGGAAACTTACCCATATAATTTATTTCGTAAGGAACTTTTCTCATATAGCAGTGCTTCTCAAACTTTCAATATTTGCGACCCAATATTCAATCATAATTTTCATAACCCCTCCTCCATTCAACAAGAATTGAAGGAATTCAATAATACTATACTTTGACGCTAAACCTACAATATACGACTTTCGCCTCTTAACTTTTGCCAGAGTATATAACGTCTCGCTCAGCCAATGAATTATTTGTCCTGGATGTAAATATACGTCCTTCCACTGTACGATCTTTTCTGTGAACTGCTATCCATAAAATTATTCCTAAGGTTTTGGAATGCAAAAAATTACCTTGGCAGTGTTTGTGAAGGATTTACTTATTTCAGAGGATTTGCTTATTTGTTCCATTTCTACTCCCCACAATGCACCGCGTTCGCTAGCCTACGCGTAAAACGGTGGCATTGAAGAGCGAATCGCGTAATTTTGAATTGGCATTTAAAATATGATTAATTGTAAACCGCACAAATTATTAAGATATGTGTTAACTTTTGCATGCAGTTTTATATATGATAAGCCCATTGTTTCATTGGTAATTATTAATTTTGTTCTTAATTTAATATTGTTAAATTAATTGTAAAATACATTTTGCAGTTCTGATATATGTATAAGTGTATTATACCAAATGTAAACCTGTACTTTTTATTTTTTGTTACGTCAGAATTTATTTTGTTTGTTTACTTTCGGTAAATTAACATATTTTTAAAAATAATTATTTGTTTTCGACTTTTTTTTCAATATGCTCGCTCCCCGTCGAAGGGTTATCATGCCCCCTCGGGGCACACCCTAAAGTTTGAGAAACACTCTTGAACAGAAAAAAAAAAATGTATGCAATATTTTGTGTTGGGCTCTCTTCCCTGAATACAAATTGTTAACAATGCTTAGCACATTGTTGAAAGTTTGCACTGCAACAGGTGTAGTTTTGTCTAACTTTCCCCAAAAAAAAAATTCTTCAGATTTTTTTAAACTGTGAACTTCAGGCTCTTCAGGGAGAAATGTTATTCATCAGAACGCTGTAGCTTAGAAAATTTTCAATGCCAATATTAATAGTAGATTATAAATTTTGCGTAATTTTATGTTAAGAACTACAAAACAAGTATAACAGCTTCTAAGAATAAATCATATTTTCCCATGGTTTCCACTTTGTACAACTCAAGTGATTTTCTTCCAGAGAAATAGCAGGATAACTTGGACACAAGGAATTAATCGAAAAAACACACTGTCTCTAAACTGTAATTCAAATTATGCTACATAAACTCATAAAAAAGTTTGCTGTACATTAAAAAGAGTTGGATAAAGAAATATGATAACATTCCAAAATATTGTGAGAGAGAAGGAATTAAGGGATTAATATAAAAAAATATCTGCTCGTGCGAAACAAGAGAATCTTCCTTTTGACTTTTTCCGGAATTTAAATTTAAGAATTAAGATTACTCAATCGTGTTTTTTAAACGTTATTTTATACCAATATTGTAACTATTTTGGATTGATGTTTTTATTTGTAATTGTATCAAAGTAACACGTATCTAAATTAAAATAGCATATTTGAAATAACGAAGCGTTATATTTTTATGCGCTTTGGAAAAAAATATGAAAAAACTAATTCTACTATTTATAATTAAATACTTTATAGTTTTTTTTAGAAAAAAAAAAAGATAAAAAAAAGTTTATTTACGTATCTTCTTCATAAACCAGCATAAAAAGTGGATACTAAATGATAAATATCTAAAACACATTGGAGAACCTTTACATTATGAACACATGTTTAAAATAAAATTAAGCCAACTGAAATCATTTGATATTCGACGGTAAGGTGCTAATACGTAATTTCAGGTACTTGGTTTCTTGCAACTTAAAAACCAACCTTCCGATTCCCGAACATATCAAAATGGTAGTCGTAGCAGCAGGAGCTCAGTTTTCTAGTTGAAACTACAAATGTTCAATCGGATTCATGTTAGGTGAACTTGCAGGTCAAAAAATGACTTGAAATTCACCCTAATGTTCCTGTAACTACTCCCTAAGGATCCACCTTTATGATATGGAGCATCATCCTGTTGGTAAACGCCGTCACCCGCTGAGAAAATTGTAGATATGAAGATACGTATCTGGTCTGGTAATGATGTTCCCAAATCGCACACATATAAGGGATTGTTTCATGAAGATTATGAATTCCAATTTAATCACATAAATATCATCCACGTCATATAGTCACCCTCTATTAAACCAACTATGCAACCGGGTACCAATGCTTCCTTTGAATATCAACATACTCACTCCTGTCCATCAATGCGATTAACCAGAAAAAGGGAATTTTCAGATAAGGTGAGTTTCTTACATTTTTTTATGTTTCAATGCTGACTTCCATGGATAATACATGCAGGAAAGTCACAGACAATCAGTGCTGGAACTTGATCCAGGAGCTGGCTGCGTTAGCGAACGCTGATCTGTGTATTGAGACAAAAAGTTTATTGTTACTGTAGTAGCTTCTGTTTGTATAGGTAGCTTCTCTTTATACCTTCGTTCATGGTACATAACACAAAACTGTATCCACTCTCTTCTGGAATCAACATGTTGTGGTCAACAAACCACTGACCTAAGGTTTGTCGTTTTATCATCCATTCACCACTTTTAATTTGTAATCATAACGACTGCACGTGAACAGATCTCTTGATGGGCTTTTTCCGAAATCTATGTTCTCAGGCTTTCAGAAATGACAGTTTGAACTGCATCAAAATCTAATAAATCAGCTCCCCCTCTTTTCTTTCTTTTTTTCTCCTATTATGTCACTAAACACTATGTTTGTGGAAAGAAGCGTATAGTTTTCTTTATGTACTCCAATATCACCAACATCTACGCTGTTGTTCAATCTCCAGGAGAGCACATAGTTCTAGGTAAGAGGGGGTTTCAAGTAGTTGCTGCTCTGTGTCTAAAAGAAAATATCGGTAAATTATCAAATGCTAATTCTGAGTAAATTTGAATAAACTATACTCTCTCTTGTGATAATAAATATTCCTTTGTAGTTTCAAGTTTTCTTAGTATTTAAAAAATAATTCAAGCAAATTGTTACATTTTGAAGTTATTGCAATTTGTAAATTCTTAAATCACTAGGTAGAAATTATAATCAGCATGATAAAATTATATCAATAATTACAAGTATTACTATATAAGTACCAAATACTCAATATACTTACTTTAAATCAATGTAGTATCACTTATTGGAAGTTTAATATTATCTTCTTTAGTATTAAACAAGTAAAATTTTAAATAAAATATAGTTATCAGCTCACGTCATTTTGATAAACTTTTTTGCAATCGCTGAACTATGCACAGTAGAAAATTGAGAGCGTGTATTTAATTTCAAAAGCGTGAAGATGTATTACTAATATAATACAATTTTATGATTTAAAAGTAACAACCGTTTAATTTCATTTTTAAATATTTGGTATTGATCTTTTGGATGGAGGGAAAAACAGGATGTTTCTAATATTTGGTGATTTAGCAGTTAGGACAAACCATATATTATTCTTGAATACATAACTAATTCAATTACATCTTCAATTAGATGTACAACATTACTTCTGAAGCATTCTTAGTGCAGTAAGCTAAACAAGTTCAACAAATATCTAAAGAATACAGGTTAAGCCATCATAATTATTAAATAGTTCTAAGCAGACAAAATAACATTTGGAAAAAAACATTACTTGAATTTTTATTTTAGAAAATATCTTTAGATAGCATATTTTGCGCTTATTTTATTTATCAACTTTCCTGTAAGTGTCTTACTATGAGGTAAATTCCTATTATAGCCCACCCCTTGGCGAAGATTTTTTCAAGTCGCTCCAAAATGGCTTCAAGGCGCGTTTTTCAAAGTCTCGTCCAGGCAAAAGGGAAAAACATGGTGTCTTGTCTGAAGGAGCAGGAATGGAAAAACATTAAAACTTTAAGATTTCATATTTAGCTTCTGAAAATAGATACTTTTTTAAAAACTTACAGGACAATAATTACATGGAAAATTTAGCTTTTCAAAAATAGGAGAAATGGAGAACATTCCTAAAAAAGAATAATCAGAAGCTTGAAAGAGAAATTTCTCAAACGTTACGAACAAATTCAGTAAAATCTTCTTCTAAAATTAGGAAATGAAGGACATTCTAATAAGTAAAATTTATAGCCAACGGTCAAAAATGAAAAATTTTTTTTTTTTTTTAATTTTTAAAAAATAGGCAATTAAGAACATTCCGAAAATGATTTGAAGCTGGATGTAGAAAAACTGAAATTTTTAAGGCGTTATTAAGAACAAATTAATGATAAAATTCAACTTCTTAACGAAGGAAATTAGGAACATTCTTAAAAAGAACGAATTGATGTTCCAAGGAGAAAAATTGAAACATTATGAACAAATTCCTGTATGATTTAGTTTCTTAAAAGATCTAAAAGCACACATTCTAAAAAATTACTCAAACGACTTTTGCCAAACAACATACCTTTTTTACATCACGCGGATCCTTTCCTGCTAGCGTACGTTATCTCCATCATTTGAAAAGCACCATCTAATAATTACCACCTTTTTTACAAAAAATTTAAAAAGAAAATAAACTTTTTGCTTTCGTCTCGTAACAGTGACCGGTAATCCTAAAGCGTCGAATAAATGGTAACGGTTTTTACCACTCATACATGGTTAGTAGGGTTGCTGAAGCTAATGAAATTAACGAAAAGTACTAATTGCCTATACCTAACGGTAATAAATAACGGTCTCTTTATTTTAAAGAATTAAAAAGGGTTGCTAGCTTGGCGAACTTATCGCCCAACTTGGCGACAAAAAGAAGCACAAAAGCCGGGGTGGGCTATATTAGGATCCAACCAATTATTTAGTGTAATACGTATTTTCAAAGATGGTTGTTAAAATTTGAACAATTAAACTATTTAGGAAATTTAATAACCATTTATTAATTTTATTTAATAAATTTAATACTTAAAAATTATCACTACAGATTTTATTAGGAAGTATAACTGATTTAGCAATTTATGTATCTTTTTCTAAAATTAAATACTTTCTATTCTGAATACTTAAGAAAAAGAAAACTTAATCACATAATTAATAAATTTTCTTGTCCATTAATTGGTTTTATTTTTATTAGCATATTAAAACAAAAGTACCCATTTCTTTTATATTTTAGAATTAATGTCTCAGAAATCTAGAGTTTTATCAAAAGATTCAAAAATTCAGCTTTATATCACAGCAATAATTCATTTATAAACGGGCTTAGACATACCAATGGGAATAAGAACATTTTGTTTCGGATTTCTATACCGATGTCTATTAATAATCCGTACTGATTGATTGAATATTAACGTTGCACTGTTCCGCTAAACGAGGGCTTTTGACGACGGATCACGTAATTTTGAACCAAGATCAAGTGACGTGGACGACACCAGAGCTGGCACCTCCTCTCCTCCCATTACCACACCACCAGGAGGACGTTTCAGCTCTCGGCAGAATTAACGTGCATTTTGCCCTACACGGCGGGTCTTTAGTGGTACTGGGCTTGAACTCGTGACAAAGCAAGCCACGTTCCGATACCTATACCACTCGGCTACCGCGGTCACATTAATATTCCCTAAGAATTTATCCATAGAAATAACATCCCAGATGCAGATATTTAATTAGAATAGCGTTTCTCTGTGGTTTCGTCCCGCTAAGAGGACGTGGTAACTTTACGAAAGAGATTCGAACATATTAAAAAAAACCAAAACAAAAAATTATTTTTCAAAAAAAAAAAATTTATTAATTTACTTAAAATAAATAAACAAAAACATTGACATGATAAAAATTAAAATTAACATTTAAGTTGATATACGTCATGTTATCAGCAGTACTGATAAATGTATCAGTACTACTCAATGTATTTTGTAATTAATTTAACAATACTAAGTTAAGAAAAAGTTTAATATCTACCAGTGACCCCATGGGCTTGTCATATATAAAATTATATACAAAAATTAAAACTTATCTTGATAATTTGTATGATTTATAAATAATCCCTTAACTACCGATTAAAATGTACGGGATTCACTCCCTAATCCCACCATTTTTCACGTAGGCGAGCGTATGGGATGAATTGGGGGATGGGGAAGAAAAGGAATACATAAAGAAATCCTCTGAAATAGGTAAATCCTACGAAAAAACTGTCATGATCCTTTTAATGCATTCCAAAGCTTTTTGAATAATTTTAAGGATAGCAGTGCACAGAAAAGTTTGTACTTTGGAAAGACGTATATATACGTCCGGATAATTAATACTTTGGCTGAGCGAGACGTTTATATACGTCGGTGGCACTGAAGAAAAATTCGTTGCACAGTATTGTAGCTTTAGTGTTAAAAATATTGAGTTCTATACGGTGTTAGTTGTATGGAGGGGGTGCGATGAAAATTCTGATTTAATATTGAGTCGTAAATATTGAAAGTTTATGAAGCACTGAATTAAAAGGAAGAAGTGCAAAAGGTGTGGTGCAAAAAAACAAAACATATATAAAACTCTTCAGAGTTTCATACATCAGGATTGGCACGAAGATAAAAACTCAATATACAGGGTGATTCATAAATCCATGCACAGTTTCGAAGTACTATAGTAAAGAAACTAAGACACAAAAACAGAAAAAAGGACATTTGAATGAATATGTACACAGTTCTTACTTATATACTTCACTGGTGTCATATGTGGGATACCTTGGGACACACACGATACAAATCACTGTGATAGTCCAGTTCAAGCCTCACTCTACTCAACATGGCATTATAAAAATTATTGGCAGCACATGTTGTCCTTTCACGAATTTCTGCTACATCACGCGGCAAAGGAGGTATGAAAATTTGGTCTTATGTAGGAGAACAGCTTTTCAGATTACACCAAAAGGATAATAAGCGCTGTCAATAACATTGACAGCGAGTAGTTGTTGTGTAGAGTGTTGTGAGTAGAGTGTAGTAAGAACTGACTATTGCTTTTATATAAGCTGTGTGACCAAAGATTTATACATAGAACAAATGTAAAGTATGCAAATATAACTTGATTTTTTTTCTTTTCTTTCATATGCTCTATTTTCTGTATTCGACTTGTAACGTCTCTATCCGCGAACATCTGACTAATCATCTTGGATAATTAACTTCTTTTAAATGTTGTTCTATTGAAAACTTTCTCCCGAAGAAGAAGATGTGGTTTTATGTAAATGAAGGCTTAAATTTAGGCATTAAGTTTTCGGTACAAGAGGGAGGTTAGGAGAGGGATATTAGAAGTTAGCGATTAGTGTAAAGTAGTGGAAGGCTAGTCGAGAGTGGCTCGACCATTAATTGTTTAATATTTCAAGATTGTTAATTGACTATTTAGTCAGTAAGTTATAACTAAATAATAACGATTAGAGGTCGAATAGCTGAGAAAGGAATTACGGTAATTCAAATCGTAAGCAATCAAAGAGTTTGATGCGTAAGTCAATTGAATCATTGTAAATTATTAAGTATTCTTTTTCCGTGTAGTTACTCCTATATACTTTACAGTAGTGTTCATTTTTACCATGGGTTGTTGAAATTTAGTAAAGGATTAATAAATTGGAATTGACTATGGCTGATCTTTATTCTAATTCTCAAACAGCAAAAAGAAAGGGGCTGCCGTTCCTTTACGTTTCTTTTTCGTTTTTCTACTATAGCGCTTCGAATTGTGAAGGGATCTATGAGTAATCCTATATTTTATAATTAAGAAATCACAACTTGTTTTATCTTATGCATATAGTTAATAAACATACTAATAAATTCGAATAACATTTTAAGAATACACTTGAGAATACATGAATAATCAAAGGAATACTAAATAATAATCCATGAAAAGAAAGACAAAAAATAACCCCATCAAGCATGGACAAATAATAGTCTGACGTGAAACAAAAATGGAATACAATAACGCAATAAAATAATATAAAATCCATCGATAACCCGTATAAATTACTGTTGTCAGATTCCGAATACATGCATAAGAATAAATGCAAACGATAATATGAAACAGAAATACACGACACAGCAGAAGACAAAAACTAACGCAGCCAAATAAAGAATACAAATATAGGAATGAACATGTTATATTAATAACAGAAATAGACAAAGATATAAAATAAGAATATAAACTAATGTACTCTTATAAATAGTAATATATTAACACATTTAACACTTATATTTTATTAAAATAGATTATTGATAAAATAGTATGCAAAGACGGAGAAAAGAATAGAAAGACATGAAATAAGGAAACAGGTATTTAAATGAATTTAGAAATTAAGCATTTCTTTACGAATTTTTTCTTGTATTTTGTTTGTAGCATGAAATAAATACAATTTCTAACACACGTATTTATAACAGATATTAACTAATAAAAAAATCAAAGGAGGAATGAAAATCTTAAATTACACAAGACAATTTTTCTCTTAATGCATAATAGAATATTCTTCATATAGAAATACAAGTAAAATTTTTAACTATGCAGGTATAATTTGTTTTGAGAAATGTATTCTCTTATTTGCAGTATTACATAAAAAATGCCTTGTACTATGAAACAAAACTGTCATTGCAAAATTAGTTACGTGTACTCTAGTGTCAAAAGAAAAATATGACAATAAATTAAATTGAGGTTTTATAAAATATATTGTAGGGCAAAAAATATTTAAATGTATATGCAAGATTTTCAAAATTGAATTTTTTGTAAAAAAGTGACATAATATTAAATTGTTTTATCTTCTAACTTAGAAGTCTTAGAAAAGAGTATTAGGAAATAAGGAATCAAAGAGCAAAAAAGATGAATAATAATAATAATAATAAACAACTTTTGAGAGCTTAAAGTTAGATAATTGCTGTATTTTAATTTAGATCAGAATTTTTTTCTTCAATATGACAGAGTGATAAAAAAAATTATATGATCCAATATGACATGATAACAAAGGATTTAATGCTTCAAAAGTCAGCTGACGTATAAAGCATAACATTAGTCCAAAGAGGAAAAATCAAATATTTTCTTTTATTTATTGATCTTTAAATTTTCAAAAACAGAAATCCCAATGCTTTCAATATTTTTTTTGAAAATTAAAATAAATTCGCAATGCACAATGCTCAAATTAAGTTTTTAAATTTTGGTGTTTTTACCTTCTTTGCACATCAAAAAATTTGTTGCAAAATATTGAGTTGCAGAATATTTTTTTCAGCATGGAGATAAAGAATTTTCTTTCAATTCAGCATTTTTTCAGCGTAATTTATGCTGAGAACTAAAGGGTAAATAAACCTGGTAGGAATACCGTATGCTCAAATATTTTTTTACACAAAGGATTCAGAATAAAAAGTTATTCTAGGAAAAAAACGTTTACATAAAAACTTTGTTCAGTATTTTTGTTCTAAGAATTCGATGCATTCAAAAAAAAAAAATGCAAATCCAGTTTTTATACATACGACAATATGTATGCTTTAAGTAACTATTTTTGATTATTTCATTGTATTGTTAGTATCATGTCTATATAACCTTCGAAGGGCGGAATTATTTCACTATTTTTCTTAGTTTAAAAAAAAGTACTACTTCTAAATTAAAAATAAAATACTTTCTCCCTTTCCTTTTTCGTACTTGTAATAATTATTTTTAATGTAAAAAGTTTCATACTGTGGATCTTGATGAAAACATCATGCTTCTCTCTTTTTTTTTTTTTTAAAAAAATAATTATAAAAATTCAATTTATCCATGTAAGAGTATTATTTTTAAATTTATAAATAACGTTTTCCATTAATAAATTACATGTTGAATAAATAAATTACATATTAGACTGTGAATATAAAGTTTCATCGTACAATCAAGAGAAGTGATAAATACGTGAATCATCCAAGGAGTCAGGCCAATACTATCCAAATTACAGCTCAGAGCGATACTGCACACGCGCAAGATTCGTAGTCTGATATTCGTACGTGTGAAGAAAGTGCGTCATATTTCAATATTTTTTAAATTGGTGACTTTGTTTCTTATATTATATTTGCATATAATACTTGTATTTGCATATCATCAAGACTTTAAAAATGATATAGGAAAAGAGACTAACCAATCCAAATTTAGAGTATAGATTTTCTAAAAACTTTTACCCACAAACCTTATCCACATTTAGAAGAATTCGGTACAGTTATCGAAGATGATTATGACACTAGTGTCGATAGTGAAAAAGGAATTGCCTCTTGAACAAAAAAAATTAGAATTGGCGATAAGTAAAAAAAATTCATCAAACCAAAAATGCAATACAGAAACCAGCTGTATCCAAACCATCCGATGAGAAATCGATTTATTTGAAGATGAAAGATTTAGTGGTAAATGCTTGGAAAATATATTGTGCATTGCTAACAATACTAACGACTAGGGTAGTTGCCGAAAGTGCGTTTTCGACAGCTGGTAATTTGTGCACTTAATTACGTCCCAGGCTTAATGACAGTACAATTAATGCATTATGTTTTATAAGATCACTTTTCAAAAATTGTTAACAGTACCACAGACTGAATAGTGATATTTACATTTTTTGTGATTTAAATAAATAAAGGTTCCTTTTTACTTCTTTGTGATTCATTATATACAAGTTAAAAATAACAGTAATTTTTTGTGATATTTACACTCTAATAAAACTGGCAAATAAACAAAAAAGAAACACCCTTTCTGTCCTTTCCTAAAATTCTACTACCGGTATTGAGATCTAAAATATACCGAATACCGGTATTGAACTTTTGGTCCGATATTGCAATTCATATGTGTTATTAATAACATTAATCGTAAAATCATTTAAGTACAAAACACTAATAAAAAAATAAATAATGCACCATTAAAGTTATATTTATACAGTCGGACTTCGATTTAACGAATTCATCGAAGCCGAGCATTTGTTCGCTAATTCGGGTTTATTCTTTATATCGGGGTCTAAGCAAAATACAAAACTTTGCTCTTATGTTTTAGAAATTCTTTTTCTTTTTTAGCAACAATAGAAAAATATCCATAGTTAGGTATTACACATTTTTTTTATTCAAAAACTAAAAATACTGTAAATGTATTCTTAAGCATCAGTAAATTGGAGATTTTAAAATGCTGACTAATATAAATGTTTGATAATCACTTTGATTCCTGACTGGAAATTCTTTTTCGACTTTATATAGAGAAGAAAATATTGCTTTATTTATATTCTGCTGCATAAGGTATGTTTTCACAGTTTCCAAACAATTTAACGCATTGAAAAAAGCAACATTTTTTACAGGAGTTTCATTAGCGATTTCGCATCAGAATCTCTAATCTTCATTGACCCAAATAAATCAACATGTGCACAGATAAGCAGTCTGTCATCAAATGTAACGTATTCTTTAAAATCATAAAATATCTCTTGCGTTGTGGAGTGGGTTGATATAAGAAAGGAATTCCATCCTATTCAAAACTTCTTGCGATATGTTACACTGACCCATCTGCACCTGTAAAGTCAAATAATTTTAATAGCTTTCTTCCAATCGAAATTTGCTGCTTACAAGAAATGTATTTTGCTGTACTGAACAAAAAGGATATGTCATTTGTAAAAAAAAAAGAATCCAATTTATTCTAATAATCCTTGATAAAAAAAAAAAAATCCAGCTGTTGAAGTAATGCGTTAATCTTCGGGGTTTGCTATTCGGTAAATGGGTTTTTTGATGTGTAACATTTTCTCTTCTCGGTTGCTGAATATTTGTGCTGGGAGTGATTTCGTGGAAAGGGACGGATGTGTGTACCAGGATGTGACGAGTGCGCGCTACTTGAATTGACCAATGAGAGTGCGTGGCTGTGTCTTTTTCTAACCTCGCATGGGGGTCCAACTGGTATCCATCAAGCACTCGAACGCTTGACTCTAATCCGTTAGTCACGATATTGGGGGACATAAGTGTGGCTAGTTAGTTAGTTAGTTAGTTAGTTAATTAATGTTAACGTCGCACTGTTCAGCTTGCCACGAGGGCTTTTGGCGACGGACCACGTATTTTGAACCATGGTCAAGTGACGTGGACGACACCTGAGCTGGCACCCCTCTAACTACCACACCACACCAACGGGAGGACGTTTCAGCTCGACAGATTTAACGTGCATCGCTGCCCTGTCCACGGCGGGTCTTTTTAGTGGTACTGGGATCGAACTCATGACATGCCTGCCATGGTTGGATACCTTAACCACTGGGCTACCGCAGCCCGACATAAGTGTGGCAGAATGCTTATTTGAAAATGGGCAATCAGTGATTTCGGTGGTCGTATACATTTCTTTCGAATCAAACGGTTAAAAAAAAATTAAAGATTTCCTGCATTTTGTACTTTTTACCGTATAATGAAGATGGTTCTGCTCTTTTACAAAAAAATTATCCTCGCTTCCCCTGATTTTTGAGTGGTGATTTTAACTTTAACTTCAGTTTGCCAAAAGCTGAGCCACTCATAGCTTTTATGAATGATGAAATCAAGCTCGAAATGAACACAAATCAAAATGTTTCGACTGCTAATAGTGGTACTGTTATTGACGCTGGTTTTCAATGGTTTTTAAATACTTTGAAATCACAAGTATATGCGTCATTTTAGTTATCATAAGTCTATTGTTTCCGCTATTCGCCAAATTGAACAAGAATAATTATTTTTGATAAAATTTTGCATTACTCCTTTTGTTATATAATTAAATACAATTTTCATTAAAGATATAATTATTCGATAGAAAATTATTTCCAATCATACCGATTCATATTTTTTTCAGGAAAAAGTTAATATTGCATATTTAGCACGATAACATGTCAGATGTTACACATCATACGCGACTACTCGTAAGACTCGTTATTTTTTTACCTTCAGTTCAACCGAGGACAGGGGAAAATTCGTTAAATCGCAAAATTCGTTAAATATGGGTTCGTTTAATCGGGTCCGACTGTTTGTATGCATGTATGAACTCTGATTGAACTTGGATTCAGGCAGTACAGTAATTGGTGAATACAATTAATCATACTTTCTGAAAATTATAAACTATTGCATTGTAAATTAGAACTTCAATAATCCCTCATGTCCTGTTAGAAAGTAAAAGTTAAAATGATTTTGCATCAAACAACTGTATTCAATTCCAAATAATATTGTAAATGTAAATTGAAAATAGATTCACAATCCTTCCAAACCACCTTTTTTAAATATTGAGATCATTATTATGTTTTTTTTCCAAAGTATAGTAACAATGAATGAAATATCGAAATTTTTTAAATATTTACTTATTTTAGATTCTTACTTTTTGGAAGTAAATAATGTGTGATAATCCTATTTCTAGAAACCAAATTTTATTTAAATGAAGTATATTATTAAAGTTATTGACATATTTTCTTAAACATATACATTTTAACTTTAATTTAAATAAAATTATTTTTGCGAAAGGGAAGCACCATGAATAAGAATAGTCAAATATAATTGACTATACAGTTTCATAAAAGAAGGAAGATCTAATTTACATTACCTAGAAATTATAAAGAGATTTTTACATTCCCGGAAATATTATGAACTATAGAAGTCACGAAATATAGAAATAATAATGTCTCATAAATATTATAATTACAGTTTCTTTTGTATTTTATCTACGAGTTTAGAAACGAAGTTAAGTTTGCAGAAGATCGATTCCTTCTTTATTTTTTAAGCAGAGCAATTTCTTTAGCTATATAAATGTGCCATATATATTTATAATTCATCATTATTTATATTCTGATTTATATAAGAACTTATATGTGCTCCTTTTTTGCAATACCACTGTTCAAAGAAATGTTTTTTAATACTCCTTCTCTCAAATATATTTATGTATATAATACGCTTTTTTTTATTTCAAGGAAAACTTTGATTTCAGAAAACCAATAATATTCTTTTGCCACTGGTAAAACTCATAACTCATACATTTTTTGCCCTAAGAAGGATATAAAGGAAGCTTACGAAGAAGCATGTGGGATGAGAAAAGGCCCAACAGAATTTCTTCCATATACAAATCCCTGAAAGAATTCTTCCAGGCATCTCCATTTTCTTTAGAAAATCTTGTGTGAGTAGTGCTTTTTACGATCGATAGAATTCAATAGATCACTCAGAATGTAACTCCATTTCTCTTTTCTATTACTATTTGAATTGTTTACATAGTAAAAAAATTAGCTTATTGGGGAAGATAGTAAATGTTTACAATAGGATAAACATGTTTAGAATAAAATAAAATAAGTTTTCAAGATCTAGATAATGGAAAACTCCTTTTAAGGGAACAGGGTACGATTTACGCAAAAATTTTTAATTTAAGGATTTTCAAATATTTTTTTGAATGTCTCCTATATGTGTATACTATGTGAAACAGATTTTGAGTTCGAAATTTCATAAAAAACTAGTCCTATATTTTTTCAAGGAAAAACTTAAAATTCGTGCAGTGATTTTAAAATGCTATTCCTCCTACGAAAATTTACATACCCATGAAATTTGATTTTCAAGTACGCCAAACTATTTATAACAAAATTTAGTATGGGTTTTGCGATAACATGATTGGTATTCGTACAATACTTCTTTTTATGAATACTAATTGAAAATTCCTTAAAAAATGTATAAATTCTAAAAAATTCTAAATTTTAAAAAAATAAGTATTGCTTTGTGTTTAAAAATTCATACCAATTTTTGTTACATGTGCTATTAGTAATAGGTAAAAAAAATTCACAGCATTAGGCACAATAGAAAAAACGCCTTAGTATTTGATATGAAGACAAACTTGTTATAATTTATCTTTCTGAGATAAGTACGTTTAAAGTTTTGACTTGTCGTGGAGATGTGAATAAAAAAAAAGTTAAAATCTATCATAATTCTGTGTTTTTTAAACTTAGAGCTTTTAAATTTTGCGAGGTTATAGATATGTATATGAAAAATAATTTAGGCTAAAAAAATAGATTTGATTTTTTGACCGATTTTTTTCAATCGAATCGTATTGTGTCCCCTTAACCCATTCAGTGCCAAGTAAATTTATAGCGTATTGTCTAGCGGTCCAAGACTTTATTTTAAAGAAAACATAATATTTCATAAAAAAAAGTAATATGACGTTACTGATAAAGAATTGTCATGGGGTTTACGGTATTTTTTATTGAAAATAAAACCAAACCACTACGAGACAAATCATAGCTGACGTCACTGAAAAATATTCCTATACTGAGAGCCATTTAGGAGTTATCTGGTAGTGGTTTTTGTTTTCAATCATAAAATCTTAATATACAAATACTGTTTCTCATTTATTTTGATTTTACAAGATCGTCCCCTAATTTTATCTGGCGACAATCAGATGCAGGCCCGCTTTTCCATTTAGGCACATGCCTACGGCGCAAAAAGTTGGAGGGAGAAAAAATTAAAATTACAGAAAACGTACAACCGCCTAGTGTTTATTAAAAATCCAATTATTCTGCTTCATTTTTATACCTAAATTATCAAATTTTGTTTCGCGATCGGACAAATTATTATGTAAAATCCCTTTGGCTTTTTCTTTCCAAATCATATTTTGTTTCAAGTATACGGTTATTAAATTGTTCTCAAAACTTGAAATAAAATCTCTATAGCAGCGCTTCTCAAACTGTGGGACACCCCCATCCCCTCCCTAGAAGGGCGTGACAACTCTACTTGGAGAGGGGGCGAGCATAAATCGCGAAAAGTTAAAAAGTTGATAGTTAATAAGTTCATACAATAATGTATA
>BMAU01001792.1:0-47242 GCA_019973935.1 Trichonephila clavipes
GTTTTAAAATTAAATATTTCAGTAATAAAGTATATCATTAGAATGGCCCTTGGATTTGGCATTGGTTCTTAGATTTCATGATTGATAATGATTTCATTCTGCAAAAACTCCTTATTTTTTGTAACCTACCTGATACAATGAAGTGCAGGATTTATCTGATAAAGTCATTGGTCTCTGTTTCTGGCCATTTTGTTGTTTGAAAGACAGACAATTATTTACAATAAACATTTAATTGTTATTTTTGAGAAATTTTATTGAGATCTTAGCTTTGCATGCATCATGGCAAATTTATATTAATTTTTTTTTTCTTGAGTTTGTTTTTTGAGTTAATTTTTTTGAACAATATGATTGAGAAATATTGTATAGGCTATTTTTTAATTTTTAAGGCTCAAAAAGAAAAAGAGGAGAACCTAATAGAATGATGTATTTCATAAAATTTGATTAAGTGTACTATTGATTGTTCAGTATCAAAAATTTCATGGATTTTGATTGTGAAGAACTTGACTCATGAATTTATTTTGGAATATTGCAAATGAGGAATTAAAAATTCCACGAAAAAAATTTGCTGTTTCGGATAGTCAATTAGGTATGAAAATGTTAATGGTTACGAATATGTGGTTTCAAAAAGCCGAATGGGATTTCAATTCTTTTCGGATTAATGTCTTGGAGTTCAATAGTCTGAATAATAAGCTCCTTGTATACTGCTAAAGCTAGATTCAATTTACCTCCAAATTTCTCTCATATATCTTTTATCATATGAATTCATAACCAACAGTGTGAATGAGTAGCATTGCACCATCTCAGCTACTATAAAAGGGTTATTTTTCTTTGGTAGAGAAGAATTCTGACAAAGAGAGTCTTTGTTTTTGAGGAGTGATGTAATTCTTTTAATAGTTTTGAAATGTTTCCTCAATTTGCTTTTTTTCTCTCAATAATTCTCTTTTAAAAATGTTGAAATTTGTACTTTAAACTATCATTATTTTGTTTGGAATGTGTTGTTTTACTCCTGCATAAGCTATCGACACATGTTGATAGTTTGTAAAATCTCTTGTACTCTCTTGTTATTAAAAAAAAAAAAAAATTCCAACGAGCACCCTATTGTGCACCTCAACTGAATTTTTTCATTTTAATTAGTTCTAAATTCATTACTTGTAAAAAATATTTATGATAATTAAAGTATGTGCATTTTTTAATAGATTTATGTATTGGTTTGAACAGTAAACGACATGCCTGTAAAACTTTCGTTCCTACACCCAGAATAATCCAATTCAATTTTAATCCCTAATATATAAATGTACTTTTACTGAAAAATGTCGACATTTATACATTAGAAGGATACTGTATTCAAATTATAAGACATTTTTACCATGAGAGTGAATGTATAAATAAATAAAAATCAGATTGCTTCATTTTTATTGAAAAATAGGTAGATGCTTGACAAACTCATATTATTTTTAACTGGTATTTACTTTTTAATAAATAAAAAATTACTGAAATTTTAAAGTTTAACTTTGTTTTAAATTAAACACATTTGTATTGCACATTTTGATTTATATTTGTAAAAACTGAGAAAACAATTAAAAAAATCTAACTTTAAGTTTAATGAAAGCTTAGATGTGCAAACCGGAAATCTTTTTTTAGATGTATGTCTTTTATTTTCAGTGCTGTTGTAAAAATAAAAGGCGATTTCATCAAATGCAGCATTTGACAAATGTCTCCTCATTTAATTCTGTAATCATAATTGAAATGTAATGCACACTTTATCCTAATGTAGAATTGTGTTACTTTACATTACTCCTTAGCATGTGGATTCTTAATTTCAATTGAAATTTTCCCTTTTCTAGATTTCTTTTTATTCTATTGAAAAAAGTTACATTTTGTGTGTATGGCTTTACTATGTCCATTTTGGCTTATAGTTATACCTTATAACAAATTTGTTTTTATCAAATATATTGATTTATTTATTGCTTCTCTTTCTTGCTGAATTTCTTGTTTTTTTTTTAAGTCTGTTAATATTTAAAAAGCCTGGGAAATTATAGAACATTTTTAAATGCCAATTTTTACTATGCTTCCATTATTCTTCATACCTTTTTTTTTTTGTGACAATCCTTTTATTTACATGCTTTTGACACAAAAAAAGCTAAATGTATAAGTTTTGACATCTCTTTAGCTGCGTTCTTTTTACCCTCCTCTTTTACAGTTGCAATACATACAGTTTTTTCACCAGCTGCAGTTGTCACCCATATTGTCAATTGCATTCACACACACACACATATATTACATCCTAATACAAAACTGAGGTTTATAGTCAACTTCTCTTTAAAATATATGTCTTGTGTAGATTATTTGAGAAATGTGTGTGTGTGTGTGTGTACACACATAAAATAAATGTATTTATTACTACCTGGCCAATTATGTTGTAAAATCAATTAATAACTGAATAAGGGGGGATATTTTTCTACTATATGAAGATTGAATTTCAGAAGAAATTCTTTTTCTGTCAGTTCCAATAATTAATTTTTTTCATTTTATCAGGGATGATGTAATGGATGAAAAAATCATCAAATGTAATATTTTGAGTGGTAATGTCTTATAAGGGATTTTTAAACTTTATTTAGTACTATTCAAATAGTCAAGTACGAGCAATGCATTGCCAAATGTTGTCATGTGCTGTAAAAGAAATACTTCAGTTGCAACCGTTTTCCTACTTCCTTTGTAATTTTTCTTTTCTTTTCTTTATTTGTAATTGAGTAAAATTCATTACAACTTTCTCTTGCAGGTAACGTTATGAATGCGGAAGAGATCCGTTCCATTTAAAGAAGCTAAAAAATCGATCTTGGCTGAAATACATTCTAGTAATAACTGTAAGCTGCTTCATTTGTACATATTTTGTGTAGTATCTAAAATGTTCTTTTAGTGTGATTTGCGCTTGGCTGACGAGTACTATCTTTTACATTTGTTATAATTATTTCAGCAAAAATTTCAGTGTTGATGAAACAAAATGATGTAAATTCTATATCAAGTCATTAGCTAAAATAAAAAAAATGGTAATCTCCTGGTCTTGATATGTTCTTATATATGTTGATGTAAATAAGGAATGATTTAATCTTGTGATGCACCATGTGATATAGGAATTGATCATTTATTGTGATGCCTTGAGCTGTCTGGATTTGGTGTTCTATCGTCTGTTATCTTCTTTTAGCAAAGGTCTAATTACTTTGTTATCTAAGTATGAATATCAAGAGCACAGAGACATTTAAGAAACATACAAACTGTATGGGACCTTGTGTTATAAGAAAATGGTCCAAGGATGATGTGCCATAACTGGCTTCAGGATACCATTATCGTATCATTAAGTTGTTCAAATTGTATTTAGGATGACCAAAGGGGACCGTTTGTCATAAGGGTGCTCAGTAGGAGTAACAGCTGTATGTCTATAAAAAGAAGGCTGATTGGGATTACTAATTTCACTAATTTCATTCACAAATCGGATGGTCCCCTCTAAGATTGAAGCTGAATACACACTCTACAATGCTAAAGTCTATTAATTGGCATCTATGATTTTTGGCTGTAACACCACTGAAGACAATTCTGTCAATTTTGTGGAACTAGAGCAGATATCTTACAGATAGCTGTTAGAATTATCTCTGTCAGAGTGGTTTGCTTTAATGGGAATTATGTTTTATCCAGTGTTGTCTTGCATGCACTTTGGTCTTCCAGAGTCTTCATTATGATTACGAGTTCCTTGCATGGACAGTTTTTGCCAGTGTCTTTACCTAATTGTTTCCATACAATGTGAGTGATAAGTGACACCTTTTTGCTTAGCATGTCCTAGCTAGCTAGGCAAACATGTTTGAAGTCATTCAACGGGATTAGGTTCAAATCATTCTTCTTTTATCGTATTTTATGTATTAAATAATTTGATTAAAAATTAAATTTTATAGCATTTTGAAGAGTATCATAAGTACCAGAATTATATTTCTTCAGAAATGATACAAATTTTTTGATTTTTAATTGTTAAGTTGATTGTTTCTTTTCCTTTTATACATTTCCCTTTTATTCATTTTCTTTTATCAGTTAGTTCACAAAAGTATCAGGTTGTAGATGTGATTTTAAAAACTACCTACAAATAATTTATTTAGGGATGAGTAATATACATATAACAATTCATTTAAAATGCTCAAGAAAATCATGAAGAGCAACAAGTATAAGTTAGAATTAAGAAAATATATTGAGATGTAACAGCTATATAATCAATGTATCACTAAAACATATAGGTTATATCATTTAAATATAGTCTTATTTTTTTTAGACACAGCTGTATCTTTAAAGACTGTATTTTTGAAATATTTATTTTACACCATTAAAATTAAAATAATTTAATTATTTGATTTAAAAATTCATAGGAGACTAGGAACAAATCCTTTATAAATTTTGATTTCAAATACTATGTATTTTTAATTGGAAAATGGCTTTATTTCTCTTTTCTCTTAGCATAAAGATAATTCATTTTTTCTAAGAACTCAATGTGTTTCAAGGTTTCATAAACTTGTTTTGTGGAGATTCAGTTTACCGGCATAAATACAATGGTGGCCAAAATTGTGGACCTATTTTGAAACTTTTTTATTTTTCAACATGGTATATTTTGAAAATAAACTTGTGTTTCGTGCATTTCAAATATTTATATATTAGTTAAAAATAAATTTAATATTGAAGCAATCAAATGATTCAAATACCTTTAGTATTTTAAAAAGTACATTAAATGTATTGTCAAAAAGAAAAAAAGTTTGAATGTTATAATGATAATGATCAGAATGCAAACTTAGATAGTCACTGTCATTGTTCTGAGAACGTATGAATAATGAGCTTTATAATGTGCAGGTTGAAATTTGTTTTCTGAAGTTCATTTCTATGCTTCATTTAGATTTTGCATTGAAGTGTGGTTTAGTTTGCTATACGAATTAACTTGACAGTTTCCCCTTTTTCGGAATGCCAGCTACACAAATGTCAAGGATCCTACTTGTGTTATGTTTGTGGACATATATATATATACAGGTAGTGTGGAACAGCTACTGGTTACAAAGAACTGCTCAATGTCAGCAATTATATTAGTACAATCTTGGAGTCAAAACTGCTTCTATAATTGAACTGGCTAGGAAATATCTTTGATTTGAACCCAATTAAAAATCTTTAGCAGCATTTAAAAAAAGCGTACCTTAAATATGCAATAGATTTCTTATCAAATAAAAGATAATTGAGATAAAATTGTATATTGGCACCATGGAATAACTGAGCAAGAAATTATAAATGTTTTTAATACAATAAGATGTTGTTGTGATGTTATAATAAAAAAATAGATGTATTATTAAATACTGTGAATATATAATTTATTATGTAACTCTTTTAAAAAATTTAAGCTTGACTTCTTAAATGTTAAATGTATTTGAGTTCCATTTTTTTTGTTTCAACTCAGCACTAAATTTACCTGTAACAGAGATCATTTTCTATAAGCATACAAACTGTAGAAATTCCTAAAAATGTATTTTCAAGGCTTACCATAGTTTGATACTATTAATAGATGGAGTTCACATTATAAATGAGAATTTATTTCATTCATTGTGTATTTATTTGAAAATGACACAGTGCTTTATTTTTCAAAATTTAATATGTTAAAGTAGCGATGCTAGACAATTTTAGTAAGAATGAATTTAAGACATGCAATTTTGGATGACATTTGTGTAATATGTTAAATTATATACGAGTGTTATAAAAACTGTAAAAGAAATAATCCACACATTTAATTATTTTTCTTTTTAGGAAGCAATTGCTGAAAAAGAAGGGTAAGAAATAAGTTCAAGTTGTCTTATTGACGCAGATTTTTAACAGTGAATGAAACTTGGTTTTGAAAAAACAGATGAATTTACAATCTTACGTAAAAGATCTTGTGAAAAGAGAGATGTGGTTACTGCAATAAGATGTCCTGATGTACAGCTTGGAAAAATTATCTGAGACACAGGTACTTTTTTTTTGTTAAGATTGAATATTCAAAATTTTATTTGAATAAGAGTTGTTGACAAGACATAAAAATTTAGTAAATATGCTTGTGATGAGTTGAAAGTTGTATGATTATGAAAATTTAAAATTATTTTTTTAATTTTCCAAATTTGAGCTCAATAAACTATTTACTAAAAAAACATTTTTAGAAATTACATTTAAATATTAAAATTTGGAATGTAATTAATTCCTTGCATAATTTATCGTTACTTAACATTATTTCTTAAAATTTACCAATCCAGTTAAAATATTTATCCTTAACAATGAATAAAGATACATGTCAAGAAAAGTATCATATTTTGAGCATCATTTGACTTAATTGAAGTAAAAATAAGTATTTCATTTCGAATTTTTACTGTGGGGTCATTTCTGTTTTTCTGAAACATTTTAACAAGAATTTCTTCCCAAAAGCCCCAGGTATGTCAGTTATTAACATGGGATCACTCATGTCTGTTTTTGCTCTGTCGTTAGTTGCGGGCTGATGGGAACACGTCAAACTTTTAATGCATTAGTTTAATTAAGAAAAACTTCTTTACACTTTATAAAACACTTTATAAATATGTGATACATATTTATAAAGTGCAAGATGTTTTTTGAATTTTACGAATAAAATTATTAAAGTTGTTGCATACTAATGAGACCAAGATTGGTATAAACTAAACCCACAACAGTCTTTATGGGATTCCGAGAGGCTTTTCTTTTTGCTGGGGTGTACAGAACACCCTGCGTACCTGATTTCGAGGTAAATGGAATAACATTGGAGATGATATATTTTTAAAAATTTTCAATCATGTTTAATTCTTGATGCACATAAATATTTCCTGAGTGTGTTGCTTATACTTCAAGGTGTTGAATTATAGAATTTTAATATCATTACTAGAGTTTCAACATATATTCTGAACTTAATATTTAACATATATATCTGCATGTAATATTTTTCCTCCTTCTTTTCCGAAATCATGTTATAATGAAAATAAAGATAATGCTATTAGAGCAGTATCTTTCAGTAATTTTATTAATTAAAAATGGATAAATATATATAAACTAATTGCTATTCAGATGCTAACAGTTACATGCTTTTGTTTTGATAGATATATTTTATGTTTTTTAATTATTTATAAAAAACATTTTAATGTAAAGTTTAGACATGAATTGGAAACGTAACATATTATACCTGAAGATTGGTTGAAAAAGAAAATAGATTCTACATATATGTGAATACAATATTGCTTTTATCATATTTTTTCTGCACTCTTTAAAAAAAAAAACTCAACTCAATGGCGCAACAGCCCATTTGGGCCAAGGCCTACTGTGCCCATCTTGGCTTTTGTGACTTTGGGCACTGAGATGCATGGGGAGATTTTCCCGTCAAGTGGTCAGTCTGACCCCCAGTGTCTAGATCTTAAACAAGTTTGGTACTCATTTATTGACCCACTGAAGGGATGCAAGGCTGATCCGACCTTGCCCAGTGCGGGGTTTTGAACCCCAGACCTGTAACATGTAAATGCAATGTGCTGCCACTCGCCTTCCGACTCTACAGTATAATTTAAAACAGTTTTAATTTTGTTTTTTTTTTTTAACAAAAAACGAAAAGTTTTATTTTGTTAGTAAGAAGGCAATAGGTTGAAGTCATTATCTTAAAGCTTAAAAATCCAATTAAAATTTATCTGTTAAGATTTATATCTTAACAGATTAATTTTAATTGGATGATATAAATCCTTTAGTTGATGGAATATTTTATAAAATATTTAAGTTCATCTTTAAATTGATCATTTTTTTCCCTGTATAAAATGTGCTCAATTTTTTAATATCAGTGATGTTATGATAGATATATGAAATGCTCCCCCCAAAAAAAAAGTTTTGTATTTTGTAAATTATGGCATAGTCATGCCAAAATGGATGAGAAAGCTTGGTTGATTCATCTTGTATTATTTTATGTAGAACATATTAACAAATTCAGATAACATATAACACATACCCAAAATTTCTCTATTTATAAGATACACACAAACAGTTTACATGGTGTTCACCAAGCAGCTTAAATCTTCATGAATATTCTAGTCTTTATACAAAACGGTGCCAACTGAAAGTATATAATTCATAATTTAATTATTACACAAAATGCAAAGTCTTGGAGGACTCAGGATCATTATAGATTAAAAAGCCCACAAGGGAAGAGTAATGTGAATTATTACATAAATATATATACCAGAAGTGGAGAACCTTTTACCATTAAATACCACACGTAAATTAAGTAATAATAAAGAAGGCCGCTCAGGTTGATGCACCTGTAAATGCAACTTGCATGGAAATTATCGTTTTTGTATACATTTAACAATTTGGTGCATTATGTAGAATTATTATTTAAAAAAAAATGTTTATTTATTATTTGACATAAAAAGTTATAATGTAAAATATTTTTGTATTTACATAAGAGTAAAAACTTGTTATAACATTAATAATTGATTATTATTTTTTTGTAAAATTATTAACTTCAGGTACAACGGTTGTAACTTTTTATATTTCACTGTTGGTATTTTTATTTATGTAAGCAAACACATATATATTTGGAGCAAGCTTCATAACCTGAAGCCTTAATTGATTCTTTAAATAAGCATGTGTTGCCATGTTGCACTAGGTGGCATTCTAACATTTGAAATGTGCATTTGGCAGTTTCCCTTGAGCAGTTATTGAAACATTCATTCATGCTGTTCCTCATTTAATTCCATTGAATTTGCAAACTGTTGTAATTTATGTAACTATATAATAATAAATGCAAGTGCTAGCTTTTATAAAGGCAACCCAAAAAAATAATGGAAGCCGCAGGTTTCCCACCTCTGATATCTACACAAACATTGTTTGTAAACAAACAAGCAAGTTGCATACTAGGTTGCCCTGAAATATGTTTTTTTTTTTATATTAGCTGGAAAAACTACACTTTGGTTTGGTAAGTAATGTTGCTTCTGGTCACACATGGAGAATGGAACATTTTGCTATTTTTTGTCAATTTGTCACAATTACTTAATTTATCATTATCATAACTCTATTGTTCTGAATGAAACTTTTGAGATATGAGGAGTGAGAAAAAAGAAAGAAAAGAAGTTAAACCTGTAAATTCAAAATATTTCTTTGCACAAAAAGCTAAAAAACATTTGTAAAATTAACAAATAATATTTTGTAATTTCATTTAACTTTACTTTGTCACTTTTAACTTGCAAAACTTAAGCTGAAGCATATTTTCCATTTCAAGCACTTTTCTATGTGAATCTGTTAAGAGTATATAGTTTCTAAAATTATCCATCATTTTTATTCAAACGAGTATACTTTAGAGTATAATTTTTGTAAACATCTGTGTTATTGATCTTGATGAAACGGTTGTCCTAATAATTCTCTTTCTTGCTTTAGTATCATTTACTTCTTGAAATATATTGGTTACTGCTAAACATTCCACTGCTTAGATGTGACAGGAGAGCTTTGGAAATCATATCTGAGTCATTCATCACACTATAATCCCAATGGACAAATGATGTGATTACATTTATTATGCAATTAGAGACTTTTCTTAAGGCTTACTATTTAACTATATTTTTTTCTTTTGGATGCTTAAGTTGTAAAGGGATGAACTTATATAGATATTTTAATGTTTCAATTGTATTTGCGAATTTTCTTTTAAAATTGTTTAATTGTGGAACTGTTCTTCATAAAACAATAAATTAAAAGATAGTATTAATGTTTCTAAGGAATCAGTTATTGTAGGCTTGATAATAGTGTTATATATAGTTTTTACTTTGTCCAGCACTTTAAAGGTTTGAAAATGGATGTTCACAATTTTTGAGTCATTAATTTTATATTTAAAATTGTATATTCATGGTTTTGTACTGTCTGAACATTTTATTTTTTTATTGTGTGTGACCTTAAGCAAACTTATTTATTTTCATTTTATAACCATTATATTCTAAACAACATATAATTGGGATATATATATATATATTTTTTTTTGATAATTGTCTGATTTCGATTTTTTTGCCTTGTAACATGCATGTTAATTAAACTGATTTGTTCACAAAGTCATATTTCTTTTCATGTTTAATTCATAATTTTGTTTATTGAAGTTAGAAACTGTCAATGTATTTTAAAATGACTTGATTATTTAAGATCAATTTGTGTTATAAGAGGAACATTTTTTGAGTAGTACAGTTAATTGAGAATTTTCATAATGATTTACTAAAAATTGAGAATTTTCATAATGATTTACTAAAAATTGAGAATTGAAAAGGAAATTTATTATTTTTTTTTTTTACCGAGGAATGCAAAAATAGATTTAAAATAAATTCATAGTTGAAAATTTTCTCATTCTGCATATAAAGGAGAGGGGGGCTAATATATATATATATATTTAATTTTAAAGGCACATATAATTTTTATGTAATATTCATGTATTTTTTAACTGGATTTGAATTGATTGTTATTTTAAATTTATATTCTTAAAGCATTAATTTGGTATTTTTTGTTGCCAAATTTATCTATTATTGAAAATTGTTATATATGCAGTCAATAAAACTTGCCCAAATCTGCTACGGCAATGTTTTTTTATTTGCGGAAACTCTTTTTTTTTAGATACTTCCTTTCAAATTTGTTTCAACATGTGTGTAGCTGTGTTTGCTGCTCCTTACACCTAGTTGAGAGGTTGTTTCTTCAATTACTTTTGCCATTGGTGACACCAGCAACTTTCCAGAAAGGAAACTATAAAAGGGTGAGTTGGTTGGGATGCAAGTCGGTTACATGAACATCATTGTGTTGCAAGAAAAAAAAGGCAAGACGTTTTTATGCTAACAAGCATACACTAGGCAGGAACGGCTATACCTGGTGGGAAAAAAAAACAGAAATACCGGAGAGGACGTTTTAAAGCCTAATGTATCTTCAATTATAACAAAACCGTGAGTGGTGCAGACGTAAGAGAGTTATGACACACACCATTCATGTTCAGAAAAGCGATAAAGAGGTACGAAAAATTTTCTTTTGGGCTCGTGGATGTTGCAATATTGAGCTCCAACATTCTTTTCGACAAAAAACGTGGTATTCAATCCCCGCTTCGGTGTTTCCTTAAACTCCAACGAGCGAGAACTAGAGTTGAGCGAGCTGCTCAACTGACATCTGCTAATAAAAAAAAACAGTCCACTACCAATTGAGTGAGACTTGTTTCCTTGAGTATTTTCTTTGAGCTTACTGAGCCGATGAAAATTTTAATTAATTTGTCAGACACATTAGCAATTTAGGAATATAAACATTTTTTTTTAGATGCAAATGTGTTTATCTTTATCTATTGTAGAGTTTTTACTATGTCTGAAACATTGCATGAAAATAATTTTAAACTTATTATCCATTGTATGAACAAATGTGATTTGATCTGTTTTATATTAATATTTTGAAATAAGGAAGTAAAAAAGTATGTAGCAGTGGAAGAAGTTTTGTAATTTTATGTCTTTAGAATATTGTTCTTGTACTGTCTATTTATTTTCTGTTGTTTTTATGTTTTTTGAAGTAAATAAAATGCTTGCTTCTTGAAGTTATATTTTATGAAAATCTCTTCATTTTAAATTACAAATTCTGTAAAGGCTATGTCTGATTTGAAAATAATTTTAAAACTCTTTTGTACTGACATAAGTATTTGTGATTTTTTTCACTACGTAACAATTTAAAAACGTAAATGTTTAAATGTTGCTGTATAAATTATAATCTTATTTGTTGCACCAAAACAATGTTATGCTTGCAATTAAGGTTTCTAATATAACTTGAATGGAAAAGGGTTGAAATAATTCTTATTTTATTTCTGAATTGATTTAAAATCATTTGTAAGTAAATAGTATGAACCTCAATTCAGTATTTTGGATTAAGTGTTCTTTAAAATTACACAAGTAATTTTAAAAATTTCTATTCATCATTAATATAAAATTTTATTATTTTGTATAAGAGAAGAAATTGATTAATTCTTAAATATGTGTATATCAACTGTTTTTTGTTAAATGTTACAATTTTCATTATTAGATTTATTTATACATTTTAAGTTTCATACTATAATTGTACATACATGTCATTTAATACATGCCATAATTTTCAGTATAAAATGCTCAAAAGATGTACCCCATTTTAAAAAAACATGTTGTTGAAACTACTGCACATATTATAATAAGTAATGCATGAATGTTAAAGAGAAATGTACCAAGTTTTTTTCAGTTGTAAATATTCAATGTGTGACCCTTTTGTTGCATGGCACACTTACAATCTGTAATCGAGTTCGTTCCATATATTTTGTAGCTTCACTCTATCGAGGGTTCGTCATGCTGCACAAATCATCTGTTACTTGTTGTGTTAATTGCAAATGATACTGCTTGAAATTTTCCATACTGCTTTTTTGGACAAGTTCACAAATGGCAACTCTCGTAAACTTCCCTGGACTTAAAACAAAACTCTGCCTCACTCTCTTCATTGCTTCTTCTGAGACTCTTTGCCGGCCACTGCTTTTCTTTTTACACAAGCAACCTGTTTTTTAAATTGATGTTGCCATTTTGGAATGCCCTTGTTGGTTGGGGCGTCTTTTCCATAGCAATTTCTAAATTCACATTGCACCGAAATAACTCGGACATACTCTGATACAGAAAAAACTTTTCTCTGTCATTGTCGCCATGTTTGAATTTTTAATCATAGTGACCTTGAATGTGATGACATCTGTTGATAATTTGTGGGGGGAGGGGACTTGGTATTTTTCTCTTTGCATTCATGTATCACTTATTGTAATATTTGCATTAGTTTCAATAATGATTTTTTAAAATTAGATCCATCTTTTATCTTCACCCTGTACATTAATTTCACAAAATTAAAAAAAAAAGCAAAGTATTATTGGGACTCAAAAGAATAATTTTAAATAGTGAAATTTCCCCTCTCATGGTAAAGCTGGTATCATCATATGCTTCAATAAAATAATTTATTTTAATTATGATTATTAGTTATTTTTAATCAGAGAATAAAAAATATATATGCTGTTATAAATTGCACATATTTTAATTTTTAATATCAAGTAAAATTCAAAACAATTTTATTCTGTGTTTTTGTTTATTTAATGACATCTATTTTCTTTATAAAAAGTTATGGTTTTTCAGATAATTTATTCTATTATGAAAAAAATGCTCAGAGAAATGGTAAATTTGAGGTAGTTCCTTTTGTTGCTGTATGAAATCATCAATAGTAGTAATAATAATGTTAAATAATATTTAAAGGCATACACAAACAGTAATAATTTTATTTTAAATTAGTATTGGTTCTGTTTTTTTTTAATTTCATTAAGCATATATAGTCGAACCTCTGTATTGCAAACCTTTTCTTGGGGAACCAAGAACATATAATTTTCTTTATAAAACAACCTCCCAATGGCGAAGTACGTTTTCTATATAACATACTTTTTCTCTTGTGATTCAATTTTTTCTCTCTCTATTTTTTTAGTACTGCTGGACATTTCAAATTATTCTCTTTGAACATGTTTTATGGTGGTCATAAATTTTGAACTAGTTTTATTAGGTGCCTAACTCGCTGACAGCAATAGAATTCTGGGCGTTTCATCAAAGTGCAACCTTTAACCCCTATTGTCCAGTACACTAAAAACACCTTCGGTAAAAAATAAATGCTATAAAATAATGTATGTTTAAAAATTACTGTATGCTTTAAATTAGAAAATGTCCTTAAAATTCATTAATTTTAATATAAAATTATTTTCTTAAAGTTAAAAGTACAGCAAGGCGTAGATTCGTCGAATGGGCCCAAAACGAGATTGTCGTTGTTCCCGATTTTCATAAGAGAATTTTGTTTATCGATGAAGTGCACTTCTGGTTGAATGGCTACGTCAACAAACAAAACTGCCGCATTTGGAGTGAAGCTAATCCACAAGTGTATGTCGAAACACCGTTACTTCCAGAAAAACTGACTGTTTGGTGTGCTTTATGGGCTGGTGGAATCCTTCTTCAAAACGATGAAGGCCACAACGTTACAGTCAATGGTGATCGGTATAGAGCCATGATTACTAACTTTTTCATTCCTGAATTGAACCATCATGATGTCCAGGAGCTGTGGTTCCAACAAGACGGCGCAACATGTCACACAGCTCGTGCCACAATCGATTTATTGAAAGACACGTTTGGTGACCGCCTAATTTCACGTTTTGGACCTGTGAATTGGCCTCCAAGATATTGTGATTTAACACCGCTAGACTATTTTTGTAGGGCTATGTAAAGTCATTGGTCTATGTGAATAAGCCACAAACGCTTGACCATTTGGAAGACAACATTCGCCGTGTTATAGCCGATATACGGCCACAAATGTTGGAAAAAGTCATCGAAAATTGGATGTTCAGATTGGACTACATCCGAGTCAGCCGTGGCAGTCCTATGCCAGAAATCATATTTAAAATTTAATGCCACAAGATTATCTTTCGAATAAAAAAGAAATCACGTCAATCGAATAATACATTGTTCTTTTATTGCAATTTAAAGTACTATACCTCTAAAAAACCACCCTTTATATTTAAATATAATTAAATAATATTAATTAAAAATTAGAAAAATACGCATGGCTTGGGAGTATATATGCACGTAATGTGCCGGATTTTTCGGTATGTGTGTGATTATGTGCAAGTAGCCAAAAATTAGTTATTTGAAACAAGATGCATACATTTAATCTTCGAAATTTATGTTTTGAACTAGAACTTTCTTGCCAGCAATATTCGGTAACATTTTCTTGGATGTCCAGAGGCCGCAAAGGCTTAGCATTTCATTCGCCCTACGCCGGGTGCATTTACGTTGTTAAACTTCTCAGAAAAACCAGAAACACTGACAAATAAGAGAAACTCACGCTTACGTGATACACGATCAAACATTCGAAAGTAATCTTCAAATCAGTTTTGGGTCGTACCCCCAAGTGATATTCTGGGCTATGAGCACCCTACTTGGAAGATCAGTGTTGAATTCTTCTGAATTTTACAAGATGAAAATACGATGTCACCAGTTAGAGGTCAACTATGTCACAGATTCCGATTGTGTTGTACATTCTAAATTGCTTCATTATTTGATTATGGATAGGCAGATCCTGAAAGGAATTTTAAGTAACTTATTATGTAATATTTGTAAGCTTCCATCACGAACTATGGAAAATGGTGAAACTTGCATTTTATATTTCTTGAGTAATCTCTTTGCCAGGTGATCTTTAACAATAAAATGATAATAAAACCATTATGAAAATCGATGTAAAGTAAGAATGATTTAACCATCTTTGAGTATTGGACCAGACAAAAATTTTGTAAGTTTATGATAATGGATTTACTTTCAAATAAATCATTTAAGTATTGTATGAACAAAAAAATAAATTTTATTGTACACATTTTAAATTAAAGGCTTAAATAATATAAAACTAAGAAGTAAAATAATGAATATTGAGGTAACATAACAGAAATAAGTTTTAAGTTATTTGGAATTTTGCAGACTAAGAGCCATTCATTGCATTTTGGTTGTGTAGTTAGTTATCATTTTAAAACAGTGCTTCTCAAACTTTCACTACTGGCGACCCAATTTTTAATCATAATTTTTATCGCACCCCCCCCCAAAACAAATAATGCATTGAATGCAATAATAATGCACTTTTTGGTGCACTAAGGCTACAACACGATTATAATGATGAGCCGTACAAATTAACTAGCTAAGTATTAAATTTTGTATATATTACTTTTATAAGTAATATATATTATAATTTTTTTTACTTTTTAGTTCGACTCACTATAAAAGCGTGTTTTTTAGTTTGTTTTAAAACTAATTTATTTTATAACTAGCTTCATGGCCCGCCGTTGCACGGGCTTTCTCTACTTTTATAAATTTTCCTTTCCCTTCACAAAATCTGCACTTCCATTATTCTTTTTTGAAACTACTTTGACTTGTTTAATTCTTTCCCCTCCGCTTAAGCCTGGGCTTTTACCGAGTGTGTAACTTAATTTCCTTCATGACGCCAGCACTTTTGTGCGGGTGTGTGCGCGTACGAGGCGAGTGATTGCTATAATGATGTCATTAAAATTCCCTTTTTTGGAATTTTTTTAACTTTCCTCTTCAGTTACCCCCAGCGTTGCACAAACATTTTTGAATGTATAACATATTGACATGGAAATTCCCCTTCTCCTCCAGCTGTTAGCACTTCTTGTGTGCGCATAATTTCTATATTAACGTCATTACAATTCCCTTTTTCGAAATTTTTTCCACAGCTTTCCATTGTCAGACACGTTTCTTTTATCTCTCTAAAGCCCGGCATTGCAGTGGCGTTTTTGAGTGTAGAACTATTCCCCCACCCCATTATTTATAAATAATGAATTAAAAAGTCTTACAGATTGCTATTGAAATTATTTTTTTTTGATCGTTTGAATGTTTGATTAAACATATGTAAACATAAAAAGTATATTATACGAAAAAAAGTATATTATACGAAAGTAACATTCATTATTTTGACAATAATTATTTTCTTAGAGCTTAAAAAATAAAAGGGGCTTGGTTCATTTACTCAATCAGTCGTTATATAACAATAATTTCTTTTAAGGTTTTAAAATAATAAAACTGATTAAAAATGTTCATTGAGCAATTAGTTGTGACATATTGTTGTATTAAAAAATGACTGTAAAAGAAAAATCTTGTTTATTGATAAAGACTTATTAAATATTTAAAAAGATTGTAAAATAATTAATCAATATATAAGATATATATTAATTTTATATTAATTATAAAATATTTTTTCTATATTTGGTCTCAAATTAAATAATAATTTATGAAAAACAAATATTTTAATGTAAGTGAGAAAATTATCAAGCTATAAAGTAAACAGAAATGAATGAATGTAAAAAGAAATAAAAATTATATCAGAAAAGTAATAGCAGTAGTAAGTTTGTGCTATTGACGTATGGGTGAAATAATCTGAAACAGATAAACCGAAAGAAAAAAATTAATTGTAATAAACGTTAACAAAATATCATAAATAAGAAATATTAGGAAGCCATCAACACACGAAAAAAATTCAATTAATATTACATGAGGAATGGTGTAATACTATCTAACATCTCTGTAATGTACCTAATATAAAGTATTAGTTATAATTCAGTACTAAAAAATTAAGTTAGTATGAATTGAAACAAAAAATCTATCTAAAATAGATCCCTGTTGAAATCATCTAAAATCACAACGGTACTGAATGATATAAACAATAAAACATGTTGCTAAAAAATTAATTATTCAAACAATACTTTTTCGCAATATTTCTATTAGAAATTGTAATTCTATTACAAAGAGCACAGACAAATGAGTACATACAATCACAAATAACTATAATGATAACTGAAATATATATATATATATATCATATATGGGCAGTATGATAATATATAAAATATGAATATGATCCCCCAAAACTACATGAGGATAAAATAATCAGAAACAACATTAAACCATCAGATGTTAAATCACATCAACACTGAATTTTAAAGAAATCCAAAAAGAGATATGAGAAAATCTTTTCAAGGTGCATATTTTTTCAGCTAACACTTTTTTGATCACAAATGATTGATTTATATATTTCAAGATTGTCAGAAGCAAATTAAGTCGAGACAAAAAAATCAGGTCAACATTGAACTTAAAGAAATCCAGAAGAAAATATGAGAAATACTGTTTCAAGGTCAGCAAATATATCATAGTTGTATCCCAGATCAGCAAATAGCTTTTTGTTAAAAAAAAATTCTGATTTTTTTTATTTAAAACAAAGATGAGATCTTATCGGTCATAGAGATCATAAGGCCATAAACAGTGACATACAAAAAAACATGGTTCATAATATTATCAATTTGTCGATAATAGTTAGTTTGAATTAAGTGTCATTTTCTCTCTGTTATACTTCAAGCAATATTTTGCTACAAAGATGAAAACATTGAATTAGCTGATGAAGGAAGAATAGCAAAAATCTTTATTTTCAACGATAGAAAATATTATAGAAATGTATTGATATGTGAAAAAGTGTACAATGCATATGTAAAATTAGCTAAAAACTACATGAAGAACAGATTGTCAGAAAGGAACATTAAGCAATGATGCCACAAACAGTTTTGAACAATCAAATAACAGAAAATCTTACGTACCGTAAAATCCGCCGTATAACGCTCACTTTCAGCATAACAAATTAAATTGAAATTTCGGGGTTCAAGAGCTTAAAAAAAAGATGAGTATAGAAAAAAATGTTGACTTCTAGAAATATCGAAATACTGTTTATTTAAAAGAAATGACACTCCTTATGAACTTACGAATTGTAATTCTATATTGATACATACTATTTTTTCTATACCTTGGAATAATACCTCAAATAAATTACTTTAAAACATGAGAGCATTGCATATGTACATTTCAAGTCTCTTCGTACAAAAGAGGGTGTGCATTATATGGCGAGCATAACAAACATTAAAAAATGCAGCTCAAAAATATAGGTGAGCATTATAAGCCTGATTTTATCGTAATCTGATACTTTTCTTTGCATTGTTTTTTTAGCGTCAAATTGTTCGATATTGTCCCTTTTTTTATTCATTTCACCATTGGAGTGAAAGTCTAAATAACTATGCATATCTTTCATGATATTGAACATTGATCAGCATCTGCTGATGAAGGAAGAAAAACAATAATCTTTTTTTTTCAACCAAAGAAAATGTCATAAAAATGTACATTCATAATATCATTAAAAATTTATATGAAAAACAGATTGTGAAAGAAAGTTAAATCATAATGCAAACACAACAAAAATTACATTACCTCTGAATTTTAAATTGCAAAAAAAAAATTACTTTTTTGAGCATTCAATCCCATCCATAGTCTGATTTTGATGAAATTACCACAAACAGCTCAGAAAATCTTAGACATAAATAAAAATTTACATTAGCATTTGTATTCGTACCTATTAGCATCATTGCATTTAAATTGACACCAGGTGAACTGTGCTATTTCTCACCAAAATCTTACAAATCTTTTTTGTTTCATATAAAAATCTTTGTTGTTTTAATACAAGGAATGATTCGTGTGGCGCCAATTTGTTTGTGGTGACATTAATAGGTTAATACCTAAAAATCTAACTTAAATCACGATATCTACAATCTTATAAACCCAATAAGTTTTTCATTGAGTTCCATTTTCTTTTTGTTATCCTAATATTATAATTGCAAAAGTTTGTATGTATGGATGTTTGTTACTCTTTCATGCAAAAACTGAACGGATTTTAATAAAACTTTACAATAATATTGCTTATACAATAATATAAATTTTTCTTGCTTATTGTAGTTTTAATTATATGATACCGTGACTCAAATTTTTAAGCCAAAAAATGATTTGTGAAGCTTTTTGTAAACAGAAGCTTAGATAATGTGGTACTTACGTATTAGCATCACCACAGCATAATTGGTTCCATGCGAATCACACCTTGATACCAAAGCAACAACATATTTTATATAAAATCAGTCAGATTTTATTAATGAGGCGTCAATTTGGCTGCGGTGACGATTATATGTAAATACTGATAATTTACTTATTCTTTAACACAAATATCAGTGGATTATTTTAGACAATGAAATTCCCTTATCTGCTTTTATTCTTAAGTTCAAAAATAATAATAATCTGTTACTAAAACTTTATTGCTTTTCTTTGTTCAACGACAAATTCTAAATCTTGCTTAGTGTAACAATAAAGTTGAAAATCCTAGTTAGCAATATAACAAAAAGAGAATATAGTAATAAATAAATTTTTCTTTAATGATTTTATTTTGCACGTCTGGTAGGAACAAATTGATCCTTATTTCAAAATAAATACTTTTATCATTTCTGGACCATAATAATAAAATTTAGTTTGCATGTTTCTTTTGTTGAATTGAAATCTGCCAAGAATGTTCCGGAGGAATTGATGTTAAAAATTCCGTTTGGGCTCTATTAGATTTAGACTGGAAATTTAACACATATATTTATTTTACGAAGTACAGATCCATTTTAAGTTGCTTTTGGGGAAATTCACTTGATTATTGGGTTAAGCAAGCGCAAAAATATCTTTTTTTACTTCTACTTTAGATATTATTAGAAATTCTTAATTCTGACCTTTTTATGTCAAGAGGTGAGAGTTACAGCTATAAATATATTTTTCAATACAATCAAATTCTTAATGCTAGATATCGAAAATTTATGAATATGTAAACGGTATTTATTTTTACAACATCGTGAAATACACATTAAAGCGGGTGGATAATGTCTAGTCAGCTATAATTTCGTACTATTTTGCAACTGATGAAACATGGAATTAGCCAATGAAAGAAGATCAATAAGCTTTTCCAGACCAAAATGTCACGCTATTAGGTTGGAAGTAGGTAAGACGTAACACTAAAGTGTACCAATATTCAGGCAATGATTTAATTTCAAGCTTTACTTACTTTGGGGCTTACTACGTTGATATCAAAATCAGATAAATTGTAGCCCAAGCACAACCCTAGATTGATAATACAAAAAAACATGTAAAAAAATTAACTTAAATCACACACTATTGGCAATCTGTTAATCCCAATTAGTTTAAACTGCCATTTCTTTCACATTTTTCTACTTATTTTTTGCAATGGAATTTGACAATAAAGGAAAAGGGTACTTACGTATCGGCGTCACCTCAGCAAAATTTGCGATATCAAAACAATAGATTCTTACGTGTTTTACATGAAAAAGAAAGAAAAATCAGTCAAATTTATGTGAAAAAAGTGCCACTTTCGCTGCGATGATAAAATTCTGACGGAATTGAAGGAAATGTTGGTACTTGCATTTTATCGCACCAATGTGAACATTCAAAATAACTCTCCAAGTTAGCAGCTTTGATCTTCGCTTAGAATAAACCTGTGTTTGAAAATGTTTTTATTAAAGTTTAAATTTTTTTAAGGGATTAATTTTTAAGTTAAAATTTCCAAATTTCACTCATCGGTAACTTTTTTTCCCCACCACAAAGAGTTTTTAAAAAATAATAAAATTCTAAAAAAATATATTTAGAATAAAATGCACTAAAACCTCGCCAAAAATTGCTCTAAACATTAATTTTCGCAAAGTTGACTTGACACATCTAATGATGTTAAAACCCCAATTCGCTTAAAAATTGAATTTAAAAAAAATCTTAAGTGAATTTCGAAAAAAAACTCTTTAAGGTACTCAGAACAATTACCTACAGTTTCTACGTGCCAAGTTTCGGAGCGTATTATAAGAGTCTCATGGGAGAGGTGTCGGAAAAGTTACAGGAGGGATAATTGGCTAGTGACGGCCAAGCGTTCATAGCGACGCCGCTTATTGATACTTCGATAGGTCTTCGGTGTGAATCCAATCAGCAGTTTTTTTTTACTCTCGAAATTAGGAAAGTCCCCAAATTTTAAATATAAGGCAAAACCAAGCAACATTTCTGTTCCTTAGTTTTGCCGGTACAGCTGAAACAAACAAATCATTTTCTTTATTTGTATAGATTATAACTTATCTGTATTCTATCTCTCGAACACTAAAGAATGTGAGAGGTCATCCATCACAAACTTAGGAATTTTTAACACAACTAAAAACTTTTAAATTGCTAAATCACGCCCAGTTTTACCCGTTAAGCCAATTGAATTTTAAAGATGTTTAGTTTTAAAAATACTCAGTTAAATGTTTTAAACTTAACTCTGGGACAAATACGCATTAGTGACCCATGAGCTATGATTAAAAAAATATGAGCAAAATTTGACCCATGTCTAAAAAAGGTTCGCCATTACTGTTCTATATAGAAGTATACTATTTTTTTCTATACCTTGGAATAATACTTCGAACAAATGACTTGCGTATTAGCGCCACTGCAATCAAATTGGCACCACGTGAATCGTGCTATTTCCAACCAAAATCTTATACCTTTTTTTTCATATAAAACACGAAATTTTTGTTGTCTTGATATCAAGGAGTGATTTGCAAGGCACCAATTTGGCTGTGGTGACACTAATAGGTAAATACCTAAAATTCTAACTTGTACCACTAACATTCGGTTTTGCAAGAATTGCAAACTTAAAGTCCTTACAACTGTTGTACCAAAATTTGTACAAATTTTTTGTGAAGTCGATACAGCTTAAAGGTTTAAAGAGAGTGTGCCCTCAGGCCTTCTTGATGCTAATAGCAAAGCTATGACAAATCATGAATATCAAGTAAAAAAGGATATCAGAGATGGTATGAAAATTTCTTTAAAAGTAGCCAGTACAATATTTAAGTTAGGCCTTGCAAAAAGGGTAGTTGTTCTATTACACAACCAACATGTAATACTACAAACCACAATAATATATCAGAAATATACATGCACAAAAATAAAAGATACATAAATTTAATGAGCATTAAAATGAAAAGGCAGCCTTGCAGGAAACAGATTCCATTATTATCTAAAATCACAGCTTTATAAAAATATATATATATATACAGTCAGGTCTCTTTTTATGCGGATTGTTTTTATGCGATTTTGAAGTTGTGCGGTTTGTATTCCAAACATTTCTAGATTTTTGTTATTATTATTATTTTTTATACTGAGACGTAGATCGTAGTATTCCGAGAATTTCCGTATCTTTTTGGTGTTTACGTCTGCGGCTCGGCTGCGACAGTCTTAGATTCGCATTCGTTATTTAAGTAGTATACCGATACGATATCATTATTTCGAAATTATATTTTCTCTTAGCAGTGTCTCGTTCATTTTTATAAAAGTTTCACTTTAATAAGTGGCGAATTTAAGTTGCAATATAATAAGTAGCAAATTTATATTTCTGGATTTAAAGTGAGTGTCGTTAAGTTCTATTTTTCATTATAAAATCGTAAGTGTAATTTTTTAAAATTTCTTTTCTCATATTTTATTTGGCCCAATGGAGAAAAAAACACATCAAAGACAGTCAATTTCGTTGGAAACGAAAATTGCAATTTTAGATCACTTAGGAAAAGGAGAAGGATCTACGGCTATTGGAAAACATTTTAATTTAGGCGAATCTATTGTCAGAGCAATTAAAAAGAATGAAGCTGCAATAAGAAAATCGGTCATTTCTGGTACAAAATTAAGCACGAATTTGCATCGTACACAAGGGATGTATTATTAGAAAGAACGGAAAGAGCCATCGCAATTTGGATTCAGGAACAAGTTCAAGGAAGGATTCCTGTAAGTGGTTATTTTATCCAAGAAAAAGCTCTTCAGTTTTATAAGTCAATGAAACTGTCAGAACAATCAACTTCCCCTTCCCAAGCTGGTAAAGAATTTTCAGCTAGCAAAGGATGGCTAGCCGGGTTCTTAAAAATAAATGCACTTTATAATATTAAGATAACAGGGGAGAGTGCTACAGCAGATGAAGGAGCAGCAAAAATATTTCCAGAGGAGCTAGCGAAAAATATTGAAGATGGGGACTATTCTGCCGATCAAGTATTTAACGCTGATGAAACAGGACTTTATTGGAAAAAATTGCCTAACCGTACTTACATCGCAAAGGATGAAAAAACTACAAGTGGACATAAAGCAAGTAAAGATCGAGTCACCTTATTACTTTGTAGCAATGCATCAGATCGGATGTTGAAACCTCTCTTAATAAATAAACCTCTTAGACCACGCGCCCTTAAAGGTAAAGATTTAAAACACTTGCCCGTAATTTGGATGGCTAACCCGAAAGCCTGGAGGACAACATCTATTTTTACAGAATGGTTCAATAATTGTTTCGTACCAGAAGTGGAAGCCTATATGAAGGAAAAATCTCTCGATTTTAAAATTTTATTAGTTGTTGACAATGCAGCAAGTCATCCACAATTAGAACATCCAAATGTTCAACTCGTATTTCTTCCGCCCAATACAACAAGCCTTATTCAGCCATTAGTTGAAGGCTTAATTTCAACTTTTAAAAAATATTATAGTAAGACAACGTACAAATTCATCTTGAACAAACTAGAAAATGAGTCCTTAACAGTAAAAGATCTGTGGAAACAATTTTCTATTTTTGATTGTTTAATTCATGTTGCATCTGCTTCCGCTCAAATAAGAACTAGAACTTAAAATGCCTGTTGGAAAAAGATTTGGCCAGCATGTGTGAAAGACAATACATCTACTCAAACATCGACACTATCAGATGAAATAATTAATTTGGCACATGAAATTAGAGGAGATGATTTTAATACCTTCAGCCACGATGATATAGATGAATTGCTTGTGGATGATGCATTAAGTGACAATGATATTATTGATTTAACTTTGATCTAACTGTAGACGGCGTCGTAGGTCTAGAAGGTGATAATGATGAGGAAGAAAAATCAACTCCCCTCACTGGAAAATTAATTCAAGAAGATCTTCAACTTTGCAGTAAATTAGAAAATCATTTTCTAATTAATGACCCCAATTCTGAACGAGCCTCTAAACTACAACGTGAGCTGCAGAACTGCATGTCTGGATATCGTGAACTATAAAAAAAAAGAATCCTCATCGCAAAGTTTATTTACTGATTACATTGTCAGAAAAGGAAGAGCTACACAGAACGAGAATGAAGTTTGAGAAAATCCGTGGCCTTTACCGCAAATATCTATTGCAGAGACAGTCTCTTCTGATGATGAAGGTTATTTGGAACCACTTCTCAAACGGTGCAAACCATTATCAGATAGCGATAATGATTAAAAATGTAAAACTATGTGTATTACTTTTCCATAAAATAAAATGAATTAAGGTTTGAATACAAGTTTCTTTTAGCTTTTGTATGAATTTCTTTCAGACATTCGAAGTTATTTATCATGCAGCCTATTTATTTTCATTTCTGCAATTTTTTTATGCGATTTTAAGTTAATTTTAACTAGTTGTTTTGGTTTTATGCGATTTTAGAAAACTAAGGAACGTATCCCTACTTTTTCCATTCAAGTAATGTCATTTTAATGCGATTTTTTTATATGCGTTTTTCGGTAGAACGTATCTACCGCATAAAACGAGACCTGACTGTATACTGATTTAATATGAAACTGTATTCGGAACACACACATACAAAACATTGAGCAAACTTTGGTATCGCCCATAGTGGCAAAAATTTAGAAGATTTTCATTCCTGAAAGTCAATTAGCATTAATGGATTAAACAAAGTTCCATCACTTTTGTTTGAAATTCCGAAAAAGGATAACATATGATTAATTAAGAAAACACAAATTCACATTTGTCAACATCGCTAAATCAACTGTAAAATTTTCGAGCGCAAAGAATTCTAAAACAAATACACTGTGTTGCCAAAACAACTAACTAAAGACCCAGTTGTTGAAAAAAAAATACGGAAAAATCGTTTAAAAATTTAAGTAATTTTTCGTAGTGCACATCATCAGGACCTAGAATAATTATGTGCCAGGTTTCATACTTCTGGGTTGCTTAGTTTGGGCTGTAGTGGTGAAACACACACGCTTAAAGTCTCTTTTATTAATTAGATTATTTTTAATATACACGATAAAAATTGCAATTCCAGTGAATAATTTAATTAAGAGAAAATATATTTACCTACTTTCAAAGACTTTTGAATTTTCCTTTGAAAATTTGAGAAAAAATCCAATGAAACTAAAGAAAATGTTCCAAATGTGCGTGTCCTTATTAAAGGACATAAATCACATACACTTTTCGCTAACAATACAGGAACGTTATTTTCCAAAAAAAGGTCATATTTTGTTCACGTTAGGGTAGTTTTGCTGTCGTTTGATGATCTACAAATAGCATTTTGAACTTTTTCTTCGCTATGTCTTTTTGACACGGTGAAGTGCTACATTTATAGCTTCATAGCTTTCTTTATAGAGTTCTTCAGGCAGCATTTGAAAATTTCAATTCAACTCAAACGTTTCATGTCTATCGCTTTTCTCATATTTACTTTCGCTATCTTGATTTATATGCATTATTTCAGCAGGTTCTTTAATTGCTTGATCAGTTTCAACTTCCTTCAATAGAGATCACAGATGCCCATTTTTTTTAATATTCTGCTCATTTACTTTTATAAACCATAATAAGTCGTACAACATAGCAATCAAAACCACAAAATTGTTCATGGGGGAAAGTACAGCATGTTCTAAAAAATAATTGTGTAAAACATTTTTCATTATGCATTAAATGTTTCAGAATACTCATAAAAATACATCTTGGCCAAATAATCCTTCAAAGTGCTCAATATGCTTATCCAAATATCTTATGTCATAAAACTCATTCACATGGAAAAAAAGCAACAGAAAAATATTCTGTGAAATATTTAATCTTTATTAATCTTTTATTTTTGATGATCACCAGATGATAAAAATAAATGATATCAATATAAATATGTATTTTTTATTATGTCAGAAAGCATTTTATTTTACTTCATTCCAAAAAATGATTTTTTTAAACCTTTTATTTTCAATATGCTCACGCCCCCCTCGCAGCGTTACCGCACCCTCCAGGGGGCACGCCCCACAGTTTGAGAAACACTGTTTTAAAATCATCTATGGACTCTGAAATTGTGTCCAAAAGCTGCATCAAATATGAAGATGCGAAATCTGACTTTGAAGCAAACTAAATAAAATAATATATCTCAAGCTTCTACTACCATTCTATTGCGAGGGTGCCTGACAATTGTACTACGAGTTGAATGTGTGTGTGATCAGTGTTTTTAGCACATAAACTAACTAAAACCCAACCTTAAGCAAGAAATGGTTTACTTTCACCATTAGCCCAACCCAACGTTTCTCAAATTGTGGGGTGCGTCCCCTTAGGGTGTCATGATAACTCTAAGAGGAGGGCACAACCATATTAAAAAGTCGAAAAGAAATATTAAAAAAGAAATATTAATTGACTGAAAGTAAACAAAATACATTGATATAATAAAAAAATAAAATACACATTTACTCTAATATACTTATAAAAGTAACAATATACTGCACAGTTTATTTCATAATTAATTTAACAATACTAAGTTAAGAGCATATTTAATAATTAACAGCAACCCCATGGGCTTGAGATACATAAAGTTATATACAAAAACTATTACTTACACGATGAAAATTAGGATTGAACATTGGGTCGCGAATATTGAAAGTTTGAGAAGCACTGGCTCAAACTCTTTCAATTTTTTAGCTTTGGCATTATGAGCACTAGGTGAAATAGCTTGTTTGGTTATATCTTCACTAACCTGTGTATTGAATTTTTTCACCTTGACATTCCTTACTTTGGGCTGATTGATTGATTTTATTAGAATCATACTTCGCATTTGAAGAATCCCAATTGTCGACGGAATCATAATTTTTAAGCATGACATCATACGAAAATAAAAAAGGAACAATGCATAAATTTATGAGTATTATGAGTACAGTTAACTTCTTAACTTTAAATTTAATTTGCTTCGTCAATTTTAATTGCAACACACAACTATTAATAACAATATTAACAAAAATATTATTAACATATATTATTATTAAAATTGTGGGGTTAAACTATCATATAATTTAAAAAGTTGTGACGCTTTCCTTTAATTAATTCTACTTGTCAAATCAAAGCAATGTAACAATTTGTAATGGCCTACACATAACATAAATAGTATACGATGGTGGCGAAAATTGTGGACACTTTTTAAATTGTTACGTTTTTTGAGTTTTTATGCTTATAGAACATTTTAAGCCGCACAAAATGCTAAGTATTTTACATCATTTTAAAGATAATTTAATACTGAATTCAATACACAAAAAAGAAAGTTCAAATATTTTCAACGCAAAAAAAGTTATCCTGCGATAATTGTCAATATACAATGGATAATGATGCTAGCAGTGAGTTATCACAGATTTGTGAGGTTGCGTTTATTATTTATTGCAGCTTCGAATCGATGTTTCAATGAGCTGAAAATAGTTTTAAGCTCTTCCTTTGTTATTACATGATTCCAGGAAATAATTATATCCTCAATTAGCTCCTTTTTATTTCATGTGTACCTCATTCGGACAAGAGTTTTCAAACGGTGCCTAAATTTTCGATAGGATACAGGTCGGGTCTGTTTCCTAGCCAGGACAGCAACTCAATTATCCTAGAACGGTACCAACATTTCAATTACTTTACTGTGTGGAAATGAGCAGAATCTTGCTGACAAATGATTGAAGCACTGCTGGTAAATAGATCCCTGTTGGAAGGCAGAAGTTTGGGTTCTAGTATAGTGTCAATGTATTTTATGACATTCAGTATTCCCTCGATGATATGAAGGCAACCAATACTATTTGCTGATATGCATGACTAAATAATAAAACTATGGGGTACTTCTCAGTTGCCTGGATGCAGTCAGGATGTAGCGTTTCTGGTTTCTGCCTCTTACGTATTTTATGCTATCACTACTAAAAACGATATTTTAGTTTCCTTCCTTCATATAACTTTTGAAAAATAATTATTTGTCCAAATAATCTGTTCCATTGCCCACTGTAGTCTCTTTTGGTGCTGCTGTAAATTGAAATATGGCTTTTTTTCGTGGAATTCTATCTTTTAGTCTAACATCTGCTAATCTACTCCTGCTTCTTTTTGAACTGAAAGAAATACCAGCATCACTCAGATCACTTCTGATGTATATCCATGAATTTTTTATCTCTGAAACATAGTATTTTTATTCTGCTGCCATTAACAGATGTGGTCCACCATTTTTGACCTTTTCCTGATTTTTTTATTGAATTTGTCTCTTGACATCTTAAACAAAACGGTCCCTCTGCAAATGTAGTCGCATAACTACCAACCTATTATGTAATTTTAACAAAGGAAATGCCACTTTCTCGTCACACATGTATCCAATCTACTCTTTTATTTGAAGTCATTGCTTTTTGACTAAATTTTATTGTTATCCTGACCAGGAAACAGTCCGGACATCATTCCTATCGAAAACTTGTGGCACCGTTTGAAAACTCTTGTCCGAATGAGGTACTCACGAAATAAAAAGGAACTAATTGAGGATATAATTGTTTACTGGCATCATGTAATAACAAAGGAAGAGCTTCAGCTCAATGAAATTTCAATCAATTTTCAGCTCAATGAAACATTGATGTAAAGCTATAATAAAGAATAAAGGCAACCTCACTAAGCTCTGATAACTTACTGCTGTCATCAGCATCGGATGTATATTGACAGTTATGTCAGCATAACTTTCTTTTGCGTTACACATACTTCAATTTTCTTTTTTTGTTTTGAATTTAGTATTAAATTCCCTTTAAAATGATATAAAATACTTAGCATTTTGTGCAACGTAAAATTTTCTATAAGCATACAAACTTAAAAAACATAACAACTTCAAAAAGTGTCCACAATTTTGGCTACCACTGTACTTAATAAGTGATAAAACATTTCACCATGTTTTTATTAACTCTCTGTCTTGTTTGTCCGAGTAGAATTTAGTAATTGATTTCAAACTAACTTCCCGATGAGCTAGAGACTTAACATTTGGGCCATAGCTCAGAAGTGGATGACAGTGCGAGAAAACGTGAAAAAAAGAACTTATAGTCTTGAACCCAGGCCCCGAAGGAGGCGAGACCCGAATTCGACCCTTAACTCTGGAACTTAAACAAATTTACACGAAAAAAAATCACCTGTCGATAGCACGGTTCGAAATGCGTCTACGTATTCAATTTCGTGGCTCTAGGGTCAAAGAATGGTGCCTGTCCAGGTGGGTATTTGTAATTAATTTTACACTAGCTTCCCGATGAGCTAGAGACTTGTGTGAAATTTAGACCAAAGTAGATGACAATGCAAGAAAATGTAAGAAATTAAATTCTAGTCTCGAACCGTGGCCCCCGAAAGGCTTGTATGTCTAACAGGGTGGATTTTGGAATTGATTTTAAACTAACTTCGCGATGAGTTAGGAACTTGAAAATTAGACCATAGATCAGAAGTGAACGACAATCAAGAAAACGTAAAAAGAAATTCTAGTCTTGAAGCCGGAACCCCGAAGAGGTGGGCCCCGATTTCGACAGGAGCTCCTTAACTCCGTAACTTACACGAATTTACATGAACAAAGCCCACCTGTCGATAGCACGTGTCGAGTTTCGTCATGTATTGAATTTCGTGGCTCTGAAGTCAAAGATGGTCTCCCAGGCTACCATGACTTTTTTAACTCAGTTTCTTGTCTGTGTGTACGAATGAATTTTGTATATTTGATTTTCAACTAACTTCCCGATGAGCTAGAGACTTGAAAATTAGACCATAGCTCAGAAGTGGACGACAATACATGAAAATGTGAAAGAAAAAGAGATGAAAAACGTGAAGAAAAAGTAAAAAGATGAAAAGATGAAAAAAAAAGAACAAAACAGTAGAAATTTAAAAAATGAAGAAGTAGAATTATCTTTCCACTCTACACGATTTAAATTTTTACCTGATACAACGTAGATGTGACTCGCTTTTGTATTGATTTGTTTATTTTTTCGATAAAAATTTTATAATTGATTTATAACTTACTTCTTGATCAGCTGTATACTTGAATGTAGTTCAAATCTAACTGACACATGAACAGAATATATCGATTTTTTTATTTTATTTAAAATTTATTCACTAATCAAATGTATAAATAAATGCTCCCGCATTTTTTTTTTTACTTAAATGCCGATAGTTAAAAAAAGCAAGACTCTTCATTTGGTGAAAAAGATCAGAAGGGTGGCTTTCGTCAAGCTCTAAATCACCAAGGAGGCAACAATAAAATTGTATCTAACGGATTTGACTTTGATTGTTTTTAGTATTTGAATATAAGTTTTATAAAAAAAATTATTTTAGCTTGCTTTGTTATTTTATTTCTTAGATAATAATTGGATATTCTGATGTATTATGGCAAGTAGTTATGTTATTTTTCTTTTTCAGATAAAACCAGAAGAAATTGAAACTTTTCTCATGTCTATGTAATTATGTCATCAAAGTATTTAAAATCAATTCAAAAATTCATTCACGTAACCCTAAAAAGCAGAAATTAATAATAGAGTAATTTTTTTGTATCGGACTAAAAAGTATAAAATAATTTCTCTAATCCTTATGAAGGATAAAACCACACATACGGATTTCTAACTGTTCTAAATTATCCTGAAAATTCATACTTGGCAACTTTTAATTGCTATTAAAACACTTGTAAGATTGGAAACGAAAAACATGGCGCGCATACAATACGTAGCTGTATATAATGAGTGTAAAGAGTAGCCATCAATAAAATAACTTCATTATTGGTTCACTTTATTTACGGTGCAATAAAAATGTTAGTTGAGCTATTAATGCTTCAATTATCTGCCTGTGATTTTCGTTTCCAATATTACAAATATTTTAGTAGCAATCAAAAGTTACCAGTCCTTTAATAAAGTCATTTAATAAAGATCAGAGAAACTATTTTATACTTTTTAGTCCGTTATAAAAACATGGTACATTAAGAAAATGTTTTTATTTTATTATTACTATTAGTAATATTTTTCATTTAATCTTATGAGCCTCATAACGTTTTATGCTTTTATTTTCATGGTGACTAAGTATTTAAAACGCTAAGACCTTTTTTTTTTAATTTCTTGTAATTAATAAAAGCTTTTGAATATTTTTTGGCTGCTAATTACAAAACAAGGTCAGTTCAAAAACTATCCGGAGTTGAATTCTCCCTCGCGCAGTAGAGATTCTGTATATTACTCAGAAATTTTATATGCATGATTATTTTGAATGACAGTACGATAATTTCATTATAATTAATAAAAATTAATTGATTAAAACTAATAATTTAAAGAATTACAAATACAGCCACGTTAATAACTTAGCGATAGTTTTGGCGACTTGTGTGTGTGTGAGTCAAATTTTGAAAAAGGTTTTTTTTTCTCACGTTTTAAAGCATTCAGTTGAACTGAAATTTTATATACACGATGCTTTTGGATGACAATACGATACTTTAATGATAATTAATAAAAATTAATTACCTCTTAATGTTGTGATTCTGTCATATGTATATGCATATTTATATTAATTGTAATTATTTAATAAAAAAGTAGCTAAAATAACATTTTTCTTTGATCTATGTAGTAATTGACTTAAATATTTTTTATATTACTTGTTTTTCTTACAAATTGACCTGCCGTAGAAAATGGTCGTTCAGAATGTGCCCTAGTAAGAATTATCGTCATTAAATAGAAGTAGATTCTAGCCAGGTAGTCACCTTGCATTTTTAAAAAGAGACATTTCCTTTTCAACGTTTGATGAAAGTGTCTCGAATTTCATATCCCTGAAATTGGTGCATATTCCTTTTTAAAAGTTTTATCTAGTTCTTCTGCTACACTTAATGTGTTTTGTTTACAAGTTGATTCAGTTATTGAATCAGAATGTATAAATCATTTTCAAGTTTTATATCATTTGAAATAGACGATCCAGTTGCATGAACTGTTAGTAATACGGTGGGATTTAAAGCGTCAAAACGTTCAAATATGTACACCATTCATTAAGGCATTTAATTAAAGAAGGAGCTGTGACAAAATCTATTCATGAGATGTTGCTTTAGACTATTCCTTATACCAGTGCTTCTCAAACTTTCAGTAGTTGTGACCCAATATTCAATCATAATTTTCATCTCGCCCCCCTTCATACAATAACAATGTATTGAATTCAATAATACGAGTACTATAATTTGAAGTAAAGCTACACTACAAGTTTAACCTGTTAAGACCCACCGACGTATTTAAACGTCTCTTCAGCCCAAACGTATATATACGTCTCTCTAAAATGCGACCTCTTATGTGCACTGCTATCCATAAAATTATTCCGAAGGCTTTAGAATGCAACAAAAGGACTTTGACAGTGTTTGCGAAGGATTCACTCATTTCAGAGGATTTGTTTATTCATTCCTTTTCTTCCTTACCACCCCCAATACATCCCATACGCGCAACTACGTGGAAAACGGTGGTACTGGGGAGCAAATATTTACTTTTACCCGCTGATGAGCGTTAATTGTTGCGTATAAGTTTATATATGACAAGTCCATGGGGTCACTGGTAATTATTAAACTTGTTCTTTAGTATTGTTAAATTAATTATGATAGATACTGTGCAGTACTTATTAATTCATAAGAGTATTATCCCATCGTGTAAATGCGTATTTTATTTTTATTATGTCAGAATATATATTTTGTTTGTTTTCTTTCAGAAAATTAATAATTTTTTTCAAAAATTATCTTTTGTTTTTGACTTGTCAATATGCTCGCGCCCACTTGAAGAGTTATCACGGCCCCCTAGGGGGCGCCCCACAGTTTGAGACACGCTGCCTTGTACCATTGTGCAAGTGCCGCATTAAACCATCTAAATCTGCGCGACGTTCTCGCATACGAGAAATGAGAGCTGCATATAATTTGTATTTAAAAATCAGGATATTAACGAGCAAAATAAATAATTAGGCGTAACAGAAAGTTTAAGAAACGTATTTTATTTTAGAACATAAAATAATTTATAATTCATCTCAGAAATTGTTAAGTAATAATGCTAATAATCTTACTAAAGTATACTTATTAAGAGTAAGTATGGTACTTGTGAATAAGTTAACTAAAACTTACTGAGGACTGTGAATAATACGACAAACACGACAAGCAACTAATAAGATAATAAGGAGGCTTAACACACAAATAAACTAGAATAAAAGCAAAAGTTAAACAAAAAAATTAATACCACATTATTTACTATCTAATAGGTATACCTAGAAATATTATATTACTACGCAGTGAGAAAGTTAAAATCCAAGATATCATCAACGTAAATGTAATAATTTTCCACGTAACGCTTTGCACATGCAAATGTTTGCAAAAGCAGCGCGTGATTCTGACCTGGCGTCACTAGTCCGTAAATTTAATCCATCGCAAACTGAATATTAAACGCAAAAAAATAAAAACGTGGTTAGTAATCTAGTACTCAAAGTTTAAAATTGTTCCGTTAGATTATTTTTAAATATATTTATCAGTACGAAAAAAAATAATTTCATAAAAAATATTCTACGTACATATTCCATAAATACACACACATATATATATATATATATATATATATATATATATATATATAATTTATACATGTATATAAATTTTCTAACAATTTAATTCTTAGAAAGTTTTGATGAGAAAAAAAAACTATAAAATATATAATTCAGACAAAAATTATGTCCTGGAATAATTTTATAATCCGGAATTTCGGGTTCTGCAGAAATACCCGGATCCCGCTGGCTGCAAACCCTATCAGCAAGTGCTATGAAAGTCAGATAAATTAAGGAAGGTGTAAGACCATACAAAAGTAGCCCCACGTCAGTAGAGAATGACCAGCGCTCTGAGAGGCCAAAAACCACTCAAGATGTAGATGTTGTTAAAAAGATGATGAAAAATCTGATAATGAAATAACGTCATTTAACCGCTCGAGCGACTACTGAACAAGTTGAGATCAGTGCAGATTTCTCTAGGGGGCGTGGGTAACCTAGTGGTTAGAGCATTGGACTCTCCAGACCGGAAGACCTGGGTACGATGCCACCAAATACCCTCCAAGTACACACGGCTTGTTAAATCAGTGGGTCTGAAGTCTTACTAGTTGAATCACAAGTGCAGTGGACTGGTGAATATTTCCCTCCCCTTCAGTTCCATGCCTAAATTGGAGAGGTGGGGATCGGTGGTGTCGCCATTTATCATCCCTTCAGGAGTTTCTCCAAGCTAATTCGTACTCTCACCTGTATGGTCCTCAATGCTAAGGCCAACGACACACGTACATCTAGCCCCTTGTCACGATGAATTTCACTGTCCTCTATCTGACTACGTCAGACAGGTGGCATTAGAAATAACAACAGCAGATTATCCACAACCAATTCTGGGTGATCATGTACAGAAGGGCAACCAAATTTTTTTCCCAAGCGTCTCTCGGCGGAGCAGAAGTAACTCTGTCTCGAAGTTGAACAGGATTTATTGGACACTATCAACGCTGATCCTGGCTTTTTGCGACTTCTGGCTGTTCTCCAAAATGAAAAAAGTCATGGAAAGGATTCTGTTAATTCTTTTCAATTTAAATTAAATGATTCGAATATTTTACGTATTGTTTAAAATAGAATGGGGCTTCAGAAAAGTATAAAATGTTCAAAATATAATAATAATTTTAAAAGTCATAAGCATATGAAAATTATATAATAAATATTAAGTACTTTTTGCTTTGCGCACGCTATTTTCTAAAATATTAGCCTCTGATGTATAAAACTTTATAGAATTATACAATGCATCATATTCTTTAAACCCTACCTAATTTTAGTATTATATATCTTTTGTATTTCAAAATATTGGTAAAATATTGCAATTTTTTAAATATTTTTTTAAAAATTTATAGTTTTTATTTATTAAAATATGTAAGTTATTATTCTATTTATATAAAAGTAGCTACAAAGTATTAGGAATACATTTGTCTTTATAAATCAACTTATAGCTAGTAATTAAACCTACTTTTTTAGAAAATAGCATGCGCGACGTAAAACTTAATCAATATTTCTTATAAAAGTTTTTAGAAAAGTTTCTTATTTTTATATGCTTATAATTTTTAAAATTATGATTTTATTTTAAATTATTTATACTTTTCTGAAGCCCCATTCCTTTATAAGTAATGTATAAAAGATTCGAATTATTTAACTTAAATTTAAAGAAATTATACCTGTTTAAAAATTGTTTATATTTTCAGACCTCCAGAGGAATTTATCACCCCTGTAACCCTTTAAGGCAGTGGAAGAAATGCTTGGGTCAAGGCGCAAAGAACCCCCCGACAATGAATTATTTAGGATCCTAATTTCGCAAAAGTAACTAAAATACTTTTTCGGACCAAAGGTCGGATACACACACACATTTTAAACGGACCTTGTATGCATTATTTTAACAGTGAAAGGAATAAAATAAATATTTACAAATGTAATTACGTATTTAAATATATTCTAAATTATATATGATTCGATTGATAATAACTCATTAATACTTAGAAGTTAAAATTTGTCAAATTACAATAATACTAGTAAAATCAAAAAAATATTGAGAATTATTAGACACACATTTTCAAAAACCTATAAAAGATTGCTTAAAATATTAAAACTTGTAGAAAATGTAGAAACATCCAAATATTGAAATATGTTGCTACAGAAATTAAATAGTTGTTAGTTTGAAAACGATGTGTTTTTTCTCTCTGGAGCAGATTTATTTTGTGTGTATTTAACTATAGTACATTTAAAAGTTAAATATCTAAATAAAAAATGCTTATGAGACTTAAAATATCCGACTACGTTCGGAACCGTGATTTTCTAAAGGGCATAAATGGATAGTTTCGTGATATTTAGTGTCACTAAGATTAGAACATATGCATAAAATTGTTTTAAGGGCATTTTGACAAAATAAATTTATCTAAATACAATATTTTGGCAAAAAATTAACTTAGAATAATCTTTTTTCCAAATGTTATCCTTTTGTGAAAAATGGTTCTATTATAATATTTTGCCTGTATATAGCTCAGACCTCTGTTCAGAGGCTCAACTACAGTGTTTGAAATATATAACTTAAAAGTGGGTTTATTCATATTTTACGATAACAAAGGGGAACAATTTAAGGAGAAAACGACAATAATTATTTCAATTGGTGGTAACTCTGAAAATAATGTGAATCTTTCAAAAATTCTATTTGAGCCTCTATAGAGTGGTCTGAGATATATACAGACAAAATATTATTATAACAGAACCATTTCTTACAAAAAGAGAACATTTGAATAAAAGATTATTTTAAGTTAATTTTTTGCCAAAATATTATATTTAAATAAATTTTTTGGTCAAAATGTCCTTGAAACAATTTTATGCATGTATTCTAATCTGAGTGACACTAAATATCATGGAAATTATTTATCTATGCGCTATTTTTGAAATACGGTTCAGAACATAGTCGGATACCTTAATGTGTACTTAAAAAGGACTGCAAAAGCATGTTTGAAAATATACGTATTGCCTTGGGAAATCGAGTAATGACATTTTTTATCTACATTATGCTTGGATGGCAGTATTTAATATGAACAAAAGTTGTTTTAGAATGCAATAAAGTTTTCTAATACTTTTAATGCAATTGATTGCATAATTTTCCTTTCAATGTTCTAAGAAAAATAATATTGCACAATATCTGTCTAAAGCTTATTTCAACTTGATAAGTGTACTTTAATGTTTCATAGAATTCTTATCAAAGTCTTTGATTGCGCGCTTTTTGATTAGCATTTGAATAACAATCAAGCATTAAAATTCAGTTCATAGCTCTATAAAATATTTATTTCAAATAAATAATAAATTCATTTGTTGTCAATTTTTACGCGTAATCGTATTGTACTATAATAAAAGTTTTATTTGTACATATGACCTTAAAATAATAATACAATAAGACCTTTTTCTAGAATCGTAAGAATACGATAAAATGCAAATCACTTTATGTCTATTAAGTACAAAAATAAAAGGATTTATTGAGAGAATTTGAGGAGTATTCTAAAATGGCATGCTTATATTTGAATATATTATAAAGCTAAATTCTGTAGGAAAAATACGACGGAAATTATCTTATTTTTGTAATCTTTCTTTATTGTTGATCTTCAAAACAAATGAGAAACATATCGATATTTGTCGATTTCAAAACAAATGTGTGAGCAGCACATTACTGAATCAAAGACGATTTACGATTTTTCAAATATACGTAGCGAAATACAAAAATTTTAACAAGTATCTAAAATTACTTGTGATTTGTGTCATATTTATAGTAATTAAATAAATCCCATTTTAACAATTGAAAAGCATAATCTAGTTAATTAACATCAACTTAAACTATGTGGGACGTTACTCAGTTAATTGACTTTAAATTACATTTCTTTCGAGATATGTGTCACCCTTCTAAGGGTATACATCTTTACAACGAAAACATACAAATATAATCAAAATTTTAATGTTATTTAAGGGAACCAAAACGATTTTTTATACTTTTAATATTAAAAAATACTGCATAATTTTCTGAATCTAAAAATGTATAGCACTTGCATGTTCGTTGATAAAATAACCTTAAAATATGAAAAAAATAATTTACAATGAATTTTATTTTTTTTCTATTTTTCTTCAAAGCATAATTTTTTGCTTTTAGGTACACTTCTAAAATGAAATATTGCACTACATGGTTCCAAATGTTTTATACCTCTATACAGGATACATGTGCATGTTAAAAAAACCTAGTTCTGTGTATATAAAAAAAGAGGAAAAAATAAAAAAAATTCAAAATTACAAAGATATACAATTTTCTTTAAAGAAACTGTCTAAATATTTTACTAAAAAATAGATTCACTATAGTTTGTGTATTATTTTATATGTCTGCAAAAAATAATTTGTATATTTAAGTAATACTTTAATAAAAAAATGGCACCTAAACATAAGCATATACACAGTCCAGTCATATTAATGTGACCACTGTCAAAAGCCAGAATAACCATCTTTCGCAGAGGGGAAAATAGTCATGTAGGATCCTCAAGGTATTCACTAGGATGTTGAGTCATGCCGACTCTATTGCTGCACTAGATTACGCGCGTGAGGATCCATGGCGCGAACAACCCGATCGAGATGGTTCCATAGATTATCGATTGGGTTTAAGTCAGGTGAGTTTTCTGGACACGGAAGAACGATAAACTGATCCTGGTGCTCTTTGAAATACGTACTTACGTTGTCAGTTGTATGACACTCCGCAATGTCCTGCTGGTAGATGCCACCATCCTGAGGAAAAACAATGCGCATAAAGGGATAGACATGGTCTGAAAGGACAGATGCGTACTTCTATTGATCCATCGTGCTTTCCACAATGATGAATAAACACAGAAAATTTAAGGAAAACATTCCCCAGACCATAATGCTTTCGCCTCCAGCCTGAACCTTGCCAGCAATTGTTGCAGGGTGTTTGCTTTTAGACGTTTCATGCCGTATTTGCCACCAACCATCCATCCAAAGGAGTATAAAGCGTGATTAATCAGAAAACTCTACCTGTCGCCTCTCATTGGATGCCCAGTTGCGGTACCTGTGTGAAAATTCCAGTCTTCGTTGCTGATGAACAGCAGTCAGCATAGGTGCATGAACCAAGCGCCTGCTTCGGAGAACCAGACGCAACAACGATCGCTGAACAGTAGTTTGGAAGCCACTGTTGGTAGCCCCTTGGTTCATCTGGGTGGTATGTTGCTTAACGGTAGCACGTCTAGTCTCCCGAACTCACCTATGCAGCCGTCAGTCACCTCTATCACCTATGGCCCGTGGTACACCACATTTGCCACGTCACTGATTTTGGACGGTCCCATTTTGCCATGCACGGTATACTTTAACCACGGTGACACACGAACAGTCCACAAACTTAGCCGTTAAGGAAATGCTTCCAACCTTTTCCCGAAAGCCAAAAATTATGGCATTTTGGACTTCGGATAACTCTTTACATGTTTGCATTACGCCAACGACTGTAGTGTTTTCTGAAGCCCTCACACACTCTTTATATACGCTCAATAGCACTGCGATGCCAGCATCCTTCTGTGATTGGTTATTTAACGTCAAAGTCGAAAGTACGTGGTGGTCACATTAATGTGACTGGACTGTGTATTATGATATCTCAAAAATGTTGTTCAACTTTTATTAAATAGAAAAAAATTATGTTACACTTATTGGTAAACTAATTTAAATTTTGCAAAGCTAGCAGTGAAATTTATGTGTCGAGGAGGCATGAAGACGAAAAACAGTTTCTTAAAATTGGCCTTTAATAATCAATCATAAAGTCACTTTGCTCATTACTGGAGCGATAAAAAAAACAATAAGTTCAAAAAGCAACATTACCAGAGACATCCGATTCGAACCGTCTTCTAATATTGTAAAATGAATTTCTAATCTAAAATGGTGATGCAACCTGCAGTTGCATTGTCAACCATCCTTTCTCTCCCTCTAGGAGTTAAACCACTCACACACTTCTTATATTTCCGTTTCTCCTTTCTTTTCTCTTCTTTTGAAAAACTAACATGAGCCGAGTTTAAATACTCGCTCGATTTGCATGGCAGTTGCTGCCAACCACAAATCACGAAACTCAAAAAGATCGGGTTCGAATCGGTGTGCTTACTTTCATTGAGATCATGGAACGGGATTGGAAAAACAACACAAGGAGATCATAAAAATTTGGATCCGACTTTTTAAATGTCTAACAAATTAAAAGTTATTTTTGTGTTTCTACAAAATGATTAATATATCTTAATTAAGATCACAAAAAAAATCTAAGCTCCATTGGAAATTTTTACAGATATATACTACCTAAACAGAGACTAATTTTTGGCATTTAGCTCTTTATAAAGTATGTCCTGGTACCCTTATATATAAGTACAGTATATTTCTCAATATAAACCTATCCTCGTATAATCCAAGAGTGATTGCTTTCATCAAAAATTTCAAAAAGTTTAAAACCTGAACATAAACCGAATTGAAAAAAAATTCTTTTATTTTTAAAAGCATTCCCATGAGTGCAAAAATGTTGTCAAATGGGGAAAGGGGGGATATTTTCGATCAAATTGCTGGAAAATCATACGCCAGACTCCAGGAAAGAATTCATTTCTATAACCCTATCTCAAAAAATGTACATATTACTTTCTTTTTTTATTGATCTTATACAAATCTTTGCTATTCAATCTTTCTGCACAGATTCATTTTTAGAAAAATGAATGTGTGAAACCCCCACCCGTGGGGACACACGTGCTACACTATCTACGCGACCTGTTTCTGTGAGGAAGAACGAAGAACCACCCAAATCATTCATTCTAAAATATATTTATTAAGATCTTAGTTTAAACACAATGCACAACAATATTAATCTAATTAAGATGATCTAGAATGAGAAGACGAAACACGTATTACCAAACAATCATGTAATTGACCACTGAATCTAACTTTATCACTTAACTGTTATCTCACTAATATACGCACTCTCCTTGTAGCTTATATAAATTCGCTTACCGCTATATCCTAGGTAAACAGCTACGTCTTTAGCATTTTTGTAGTGGCTTTTATCCGACAGTGTTCCTTTTGGTCTCGAACCCATTTTTGATTCGTTTGTACCGGCACGGCTAGGTTAATTCCTGGACTTAGGATTCTTCTAAACTTTATCTCAAATCACTTTACAGCTATCTCGACTTCACTTCCCACTTAGCATTAACTTCTGCACATAGACATAGACCTCGCTCAACTGCTAACTTCCAATACATATATGATTCCTAATTTACACAACCACGTTCTTCTTCTTGAGTTGGTTGGAAAGAATTGCCATTCTGGCCCCAAAGAACCCAAGAGAACTGTTAGCTGGAATCTCAATGAAAGCCCCGTCACAAATGTGTACACTGCACGTGGTCATCGGACTATTCCATGAACCCCTGATAAGACACTCACACCTGGCGATCATATGCATTCAGATATCTCAACGAATAAATGAAAATTTTACAGATTTTTTGGAGAGTCGGATTCTTACACTCACTTTGAAAGTTTTGTATGACTATTTTTCCTTTATTTATAATTAAAATTTCGCTTACCTCCACCTCTCCAAAGTTAAGAGATTAACATCATTTTAGGTTGGAAAATGGAAATTACAAAAAAAAAAATTCCTTTTTCTAATTTTGGTGGATTCGCATTTAAGCTGAGTCCCTTACTTTTATTTTAAAACTGTTCCTTTAATTGGTTGCTTATACACATAAATATATGTTATATTTTAGTGCATTATATATTCTTAAATTATAGTAAAGGGAAATTTGGTTTAATATATGAAAATGGAAGTAATCGACTGCTTGCGATAACTTTTTTTTAAAAAAAATTGGAGATATTGGGATTTATTTGTGGTTTTTAGATTTATTTAGTTCATTTTAAGAAATATATGCTAAAATTAAGAAAAGAAAAAATAAATTATTATTAGCAAAATTAGAAAAAATCGGTAGAAATTTACAAAAAAAAATAAATAAACGGGGCCCATTCTGTGCAAAAAGTTTAAGAACAAATTTGCAATTTTCATGTGTATTGCTTTGTTATTCATTTTTAAAAAGACATTCAGGAAAAGAGATATTTTAAGTTTTACAAGGCCAAAAGCACTATATCTTAGTTGTTATATGAAATTGCTTAAAGAAGTGATTATATTCACATAAGGAACTGTAAATTTTACAATAAAATAATTATTGATAAATCCGAAGGTTAAAACACTTCTACTATTGTAAAGAGTATACACAAAAAATTTCAGTTTATTATATTCAACAGTTTTTGAGCAATCGCTGTCCCGTTGGAGCATTTTAAAAGAAAAACACACATTTCGAGTAAAACACATTTTACAGTACGAAATCTTACTTAAAGTAGTGGTATCTGATTTTACTAAAACACTGGTAGGTTTTGTACAAGTGAATGGAAAAAATAAACTTGGTATGTTTATAAAGCTAATAAGATGACCTATAAAATAAAATCATAAAAAATTGTCTATCTTTGGCAAAATTCACAAGTTTAGGGTAGATGGATATATATATATACCATTAAGTTTTTTCTTCTTCTGATACCGGTGTGTATACGATACAAAATCAGAATCAAAATCTTAACACGTGTAAAAAAATAGAACAATTTGAAAAAGTTGAAACCAACCATTCTTAAGACCAATAATGTTTTCATTCTTTTTATTCTATACAGAATATTATTTCTGGTAGCACTTATGATTTTCATTGTTAAGTTTTGACTTATAACTACCAGATTTCTTGAATAAATGTGTTTCAAATTATTTTTGAACACTTGTACAGTTCTAGAGTTAGTAAAAAGCTAATTTTTTTTTTTCTTACAAGAAGCAGAAAGAAAATTTTTTGAATGATTTGATTTTTATAATTGATTTTTTTAGCGAATTTAACTCAAGGATTTCTAGTCCAGAAGTCAAGTAAGTATATATTAGAGTAAAAATAAGCAAACATACATAACAAAAAACACAAAAACAGAAAAATCCATCAACTTAAAAGAATACCCCTGTTCTAATTTATTAAATCGAAAATCGAAGAAATGGATCGCTTTTAAAGTCATTGTATTCCAAGTTCTACGCGAGAGACAAAAAGGGAATTGTTGATATCCCTTTTTATTGAGAGTTAATATCAAAAAATCAACTCCTATTAAAGGTACCTTAAAAAGCTGTTTTAAAGGAAATACAGCAGTCAATTAACTTCAGCGCTTGCATATTTTCCTAAACAATTTCGAGAAATGAACATGAGCTTGTTGAGAAATAGTACCAAGCACACAAAATAAAATCATGATAATAAAATTATATTATTGTTGTTGAAAGTCTGAGTAACTGAGATTAAAATACCATGGTGTATTTAACACCTGGAGATCGTAAATTTATTTTTTTAGTAAAATTATGTGCCGAATGTTCAGTAAAAAAATTCTTACATTTAAATAATATTTTTTTAATTTTCGCAAAATACAGGTGAGTATAAATAATGCGAGCCCGATTTAAAAAAAATAATATTTTCAAAAATATTGCAAATATTACAATAAATCACACTTGAAGGTAAAGAGAAATGTGCCAAGTTGTTCCTCCAATAATCAAAAGTCCATTCAAGACCATTTTGATTAACATTCAAACATGGTGACAATGACGGAGAAGAGTTTTTGTGTATTGAACTATGCACATGTTTTTTTTCCTGTTACATCGGTGTCGAGTACATTTAGAAATCCCTACCGAAAAGAAGCACCATCCAACATGCAAATTCTGCGACAGTATCATTACCTTAAGAAAGCAGGTTGTATGTGTAAAAAGAAAAACAATGACCAGGAAGAAGTAATGGAGAGAGTGAGACAGAGTTTTATTTTAAGATCACGGAAGAATACGATATTTGTCGCCTTTGAACTCGAACGATCCAGAAAACAGCATGGCAACTTTTACGAAAAAAATTAATTTCAAGCCATATAATTTGCAATTGACACGACAAATAACAGTCGGCGACAAGTAAGCATTTGTGCAGCATTACGAACCATTGGCAGAGTGATGTTACAAAATGTATGGAATGAACTAGATTACAAATTGAACGTGTAACAAGAAGGTCCCTCATCAAGCATTTGTAACAGAAAAAAAAACTTGTTATATATATCCCACTTTATATTCTTTCATGTATCACTTATTCTAATATAAGTTAAGTAGTTTATAATATTATATTTTAAAATCGGATCTATCACATTTGTATTGACCTTGTATTAAATAATAGGATGAATATAATCATTTCCTTTTAAATATTCCCCTAAAAAATAACAAAATACCCTATTTTTGTTAAAAAGTCAGAATATGCTTGTAAAAATCTAAAATTTATTGGACGCATGAATAAGATTCACGTGTTTCTTTTGATCACGTTTTACTCAATATCACGTTTCCTACTTTAGTCTGAGGATGAATCTTTCTTTTTTAAATGGAAAGTGATACAATCTAATATCAGCATATCATTACCAATTTCATGCCTTGTACTTTATAACAATGAAAAACGCAAACCCATTAAGGAATCAAAGTCTTTGTACATTTTACAAGTTTTTTTTATTACTAAATTACTATTATTTTTATATCAACGTTTTATGGACAAATGCACAGGAAATGATTTTTGATTTATGAATCTAAAAGAAAGAATCTATCTGTGTTATTTTTATCCTATCTAAAATGATAGAAGCAGGAGGATATTGTAATTGAACACATAATCTTCTTTGTTGTTTAAATAAGCAACCCCACACAAATGTATAAACCATGGAGTTAAAAATATTACCTTGCCTAAAAAAGTATGATTATTTCTTGAAACAAAAAAATTTTAGTATTTTAAGTTTTGTACATTACATATATATATATATATATATATATATATATATATATATATATATATATATATATATATATATAATTATGGCATACTACTTTCAAAGCTTTTGGTGCATTTGACGAGCATTGTACGTCCTTCATTTTTGCATTACATATCGAATTTGGTATACGATTACATTTATGTGTAGAAACACCGATTTTGTTATTGTAAATTAATATGCAAGTATTTGTAGGAAATATATATATATAGAAATGCTACGACCAAAAAATAATATAAATTGTCTTCATCAAATCCAGTAAAAAGATTGATTTTATACTTAAATATTTGTTTTATTTGTTTTCATGAATGTCTATAAACAGTCTATATGGAATATGAATTATATTGGTTATACTCGTACATCCCTTGTTGAAAATCTTATTAACTATTTAAGGTATCCGACTACGTTCGGAACCGTGATTTTCAAAAGCGCATAAATGGAGGATTTTCATGATATTTAATTTCACTTAGATTAGAATATATGCATAAAATTAATTTAAGAAAAAAACAATTTTGACAAAAAAAAATTTATTTAAATACAATATTTTGGCAAAAAATTAACTTAGAATAGTACTTTTTCCAAATGTTCTACTTTTATGAAAAATACTTCTATTAGAATAATATTTTGCCTGTATATAGCTCAGACCTCTGTTCAGAAGCTCAATTAGAATTTTTGAAATATATAACTTAGAAGTGGGTTTATTCATATTTTACGACAACAGATGGGAGCAATTTTAAGAAAAAAACGCGAATAATTATTTAAATTGGTGGTAACTCTGAAAATAATGTGAATTTTTCAAAAATTCTAGTTGAGCCTCTGTAGAGAGATCTGAGCTTTATACAGGCAAATAATTATTATAATAGAACCATTTTTCACAAAAGGAGAACATTTGGAAAAAAGATTATTCTAAGTTAATTTTTTGCTAAAATATTATATTTAAATAAATATTTTTTATCAAAATGTCCTTAAAACAATTTTTATGTATGTATTTTCTAATCTGAGTGACACTAAACATCATGAAAATTGTCCATTTTTGCGCTTTTTTAAAATCACGGTTCCGAACGTAGTCGGATACCTTAAAGTAATAATATAAACTTAATCAGTATAAACTGTTTTGTTTTTTGAAAACATAAACTATTATTTTCAGTCATAAAAAAATACCATATTTATTCGAATCTAAACGGAATCGAATGTAATTTTTACATTTGATAAAGTTAAATCCTCGTACCTGTCATAGCTATTGTATGGTTTAAAATCTCAGAAATATTTAAAGTTTACTGACATATTTATTTAATGACAAATTTTAAATTTATTATTTTTTTTCAATCTCAAAAAAATAGTCATAATTCTTAATAGGTATATCAACTACTGAGGGTTTCAATACATTTCTGTTATTTACATTTAAGCGCTTGAAGATTTTGCATTGAATATAAAGCACAAATTAATAAGGAAAACCTGTAAAATGTGTGCTAATTTTCTAGTAGCAATTATAATATTTCCATTGAATATGCATAATTTATAAAAAACTTCGTACCATTAATAAACATTACATTTTAGATGTAAAACAGGAAATTCAATACCTTGAAAAACAAATGTGTGTTTATTATTTCTGAATCAGCAGTTGGTTATCTCAAGGGAAAGAAATTCTCAACTATAGATTCTAAACCTCTACATTAAAGCAAAAACCTTTGCTAATTTTACAAAATAACACACACACACACACAATTGATGTATATATAAAAATAAGTCAAGTCCTACTTAGATCAACAAAAAAGACTTTATTTTAGCTACTTTTTATTAAATAGCTATTAATAAATAGTTATTATAATTTGCGCATACATAGGTTAGAATCACAACATATAAAATTTCAGTTAAAATGAGGGCTTTAAAATGTGAGAAAAAACCGCGCGCGCGTTTGACTGACCTTTTTGATACAAGTCGCCAAAAGGGTCGATAAGTCACCGAAAATGATGCCAACGTGGCTGTATTTGTAATTCTTTAAGTAATTAGTTTTAATCAAAAAATTAATTTTTATTAATTATAATTAAAAGAATTGTATTGTGATTTAAAATAATCATGTATATAAAATTTCAGCTCAATTGAGCGCTTTAAAATGTATTTTTATTAACAATTCAAAATTCCACCAATATAAATAAATAAATAAATTTATAGATAGTGTGAGTTAATAT
>BMAU01001795.1:0-71849 GCA_019973935.1 Trichonephila clavipes
TGGTTTCAAGGATACTCCGTCTTTGGTAGTGTATAAAATACTCTATCGTCTTGTACATAAAGTCGACTAAGCACTCACGTTTGCTTTTGAAAAGTATTCACCAAAATGAAAAATTTGTCCTCCTAAATGAATCATATGTTTTGGTAGGTTGTCCATGGTAAGTTAGTTAGCGTTACAAGGTATAAGGAAAACATTTAAATTTTCATTTAAACGCATTTTCTTAGACGTATTATTTAGAGATTCCCATTTGTGCTTCCCATTGGATTCAGCATAACTCGAAAACATGGCCTGTTAAAATTTAAAAAAAAATCTTTGTATACAATGCAACGCACCGAAGAAAATTGAAGTATAAAATGAAAGTTTTACAAAGTTGCCAGTTTGTATCTCGATTTCTTCGTTATACATTGTTCAGTCAATTACACAGTCTTCAGAAAAAATATTACGTCAGTTTCAACTAATCAGATTAATTCACGTGATCTCTCATCTACCCTCCTCATTAACCAATGGTAAAGTATTTTATCAGAACTTTCTTGTTTATACATGATAAAAACAAATTATCTAAATTTCCATCATTTCAATGTGTTTTCAGAAAAATATATAACCCTTATGAAAATATTTTAGTAATTCCACGCTTTCTTTCAAAAAAATTGAACTGCATATAATCAATTGTACTAATAATATATATAAAAAAAATTTTTAACTTGAATGAACTTACTGTTGATCAAAGCATTTATTCCGTAATTTAATTCCTTTAATACTATATGTAATTACTGAATTAAAATAGGGTGACTTCAGTACAACAATTATTAGAATAACATTTAAGCAATGTGAAAATAATATTTTAATCAAGTATGAGAGGCATTATGCATGAGCGAATTTTAAATAAAACCAAAATAAAAAAATGTTAGTTTTAAAAAATATAGCGCATTATATCAGAACTTGCATGACATTTAATAATATAGACCTTAATAGTGAAAAAAAATTTACTGAATAAACTCAAATAACATATTTTATAGATTTAATTATAAAGATTTATTGATTCAGAACATGCTGAGTAAATTTTATAACAAATTGTAGTAATAAAATTTCAATGAATTTGCAGAAAAGGGAATTAATAAATATGTATCGTAATCAAATGCAATAACAACGTAATGAAAAGGGAAATAAGTAGAGAGAACTAGAGTCGAAAGAAAGTAGAATGTTATAGAATTTATATTTCATTTAGAAAAATAATATACCTCATGAAAGGTTTATCGTAGATAATAATGAAAGTACGAAAATATAGTCACGGTAGAAAGAGAGGAAGGGGGTTAATTTTTCGATTCAAAATCATTGATGTGTGTGAATTTGATATTCTAATGTACGAAATATATCTAAAAATGTAATTTATACATAGATTCATAGAAATAGAGTAAAAATTTAGTCAACCACACTCAAAAAGAAAAAAGAATTTGATTTTAAAGCAGTGTCAAAGATGTTCTTAAGTTAATTGAGCTGGTTCTTGCACACCTCGTTACAATGCAATGGGTATGCTTAAAAATGAGTCAGCAACCCTTACAATTGCTTAATAACCTTAATAATAATTTTTTATAAGTAGTTATTCAATGAATGTCTATAATCTATAACAAACATTTTAAGGTAAAATTATATAACAATTTAGAAAAGTATCATAAATTTTATATTAATGTAAATAAACCTGATAAATTCATTTATGCTGAAATATTTAGAAATTATAATGCAAAAATTGAAAAAGAAAAGAAAGAACAATAAAAAAGGGAGGGGGGGATATTCAAACAATGTCGGATAGATGGTTAGCTTAATCCATAAACTAAAAAAATTATGTGTTCTTATTAAATTATTGCTTTTTCAAACACCACTATATTTTTATAATCACTAGAACTTTATCTCTACCACCACTATGCAGAACCCCCATAACTTTAAAATGAATCTTTCATATGTAACTATTCAATGAGTGAACAATTATTTTAATGTAAAATTATATAACAATTTAGAAAAGTCGCATACATTTTATATTATTGTAAATATACCCGATCAAATAGTTTATGCTGGAATATTTTGATATCATTATGTAAAACTCAATCCTAAATTAAAAGAAATAATCTGTAAATAACATCTTTCTTCAAACACCTCTCAACCCCTTCTCTAACCCACATCCAACACAACCTTATCTCCACTACTATGCAGAACCCCCATAACCTTAAAATGAATTTTTCATATTAAATAAATTATTTTAATGTGAAATTATATATCCATTTCGAAAAGTTGAGTACATTTTATATAATTGTTAATAAACTTAATCCATTAATTAATGCTTATATTATTATGTAAAACTCAATCCTCAAATTAAAAAAAATAATATCTTTCCACCCTCTTATCTACCCCTCACCCACTCCCATCTTATCTCCACCACTATGCAGAACCCCCCTTATCTACCCTGTCCACCCCATCCCCTGTTATCACCACCAGAATCTTATCTCCACCACCACCACAACTATGTTGAACCCCCATTTATATACTACTCTCGGATGATGACAATGCTGCGAACAAAACATATGAAATGGACAGAGAATCAAGTTCTGATGACAGCAATGGAGAAACACATGGGAATATTTGAAATGGAAAGACAACTTTGGATTATTCTTTGCCATAAAAGTCTCTTGAACACATTCATTACATTGATTTAGCTGTTGCAAATTCTTGGGTTCTGTGCAAACAAGATGCAATATCAAATAAAGTTCCTCTAAAAATCAAAATGGATCGCTTAAAATTTAAGTTAGAGATAGTCGAAGCGTTATCAGCCTCTCCACCTACTAACAAAAGTGTTTTAACTGATGATGAAAATAACAGTTGGTTAAAAGATCAAAGCATTATCCATCTGCTACACATGTCATGGCTTTTATCTTGGGCATTTCTGGATCAAAGGCTTAACATGTATAGCCATTTTTGATGTGTCAATGACATTTCAAGGCCTCGCAAGGGCAGATTTGAAAACTACGAAAGCAGTACCAAGTTTGCTTGGGGACTATAAAACACTGGGGTTTTCGCTTAAGACTGACCACTTGATCGATCACCTCAACGCCCAATGGGCACAGTAGGCCCTGGTCCTCATGGACCATTGCGTAGCTGAGTTTGAGAGAGAAATTGCAGAACTAATTTCACTTGAAGTTAAAAAAAAATCCAAAAACAAATAAAATAAGCGTAACTTTGATTTTTTATTAAAAAAAACTTCCCATCAAAACTATATTGTGAATCCATTTAGTTTAGAATTTGTGGAAATGGTCCTCACTGTCTTAAAATGATTGCATTCATTAGTTAACTTTGCATCTCAGAAAAGGTATAAATTGTACCTTATACAAATCAATAAGTAAAAGTTAAATTGAACCAAACAGGCGATATTTTATTTATATTTATTGTTCTAATTTCGTATCATCTGCGGCTGCAAGCACATTTAATTTTAAAATAATTTTAAAATTAGTTTAATGAGACAAATGTGTACCCTATTTCACTTTTCTACAACTTTTTTTGAAATCAGGAGAGAGATATTGCTTGTTGAAATTCTCATCAAAACCTTCAAATTAATATCAACCAACTTGTATCTACGTACATATACTCTCTTATTGATTTTCATGTAAGACTCCCTTCACACCAAACGATTCCGAGTCTGTAGCAATCTATCCAACTCACAGCGATTCTGAATGAACAGAGATTTCTCCTTCACACCGCCACGGGTCAATCACTCTTCCATCAGTTGCTGTCGAACATGGATGCTGTTTTTAATGTTTTAAGACGATTAACGTTTCACGCTATTAATTTCACAACTGTATTTTCATTTATTTTCAAGTTGAAATACATAAAACAAAAAATATAAGAACGGTTTTATTTTTTTATATTTTGCCTATTAGTATCAAGTGTAATTATAGTCTGAAAAGTAGTAACAAATAATAAATTTGTATCGTGTAACTAAATAAAAACGCAATTACTTTTACAAATAATAAATCTAATGTTTATGTTCTACAGCTTTTGTAGCATATAGCAACTAGTTTTTTGATTATGTATTTATAAAAATGGTTTTCTAATACATTAATGAATTAAAAATTTTATATGCCATTTACATTTTGTTGGTTTTATGTAACAAAATTTGAGATCTATGTAGTAATGAAATGGAATCTTTTTTAAAAAATAAAATTATCGACAATATTGATGTTTTATTTTATTTTAGCATTCTTATAAAGATTTAATTTTTTTCTCCCAAAATTAAATAAATTCTTATCAAAATGATCTCTGAAGCTATTTCAAACATCCTTTACAATATTTCCCCGCCCCACACACACACAAAAAAAAAACATTTTAAGTAAAGAATAGTTTTCAAATTTCTAAATTTGAAAAAAGAATACATATGCAAAATTAATTTTATTATTTGCGCAAGATTATTAGAGATAAAATACAACCTACACACTCGGCAACAAGAACTAGAGTTAGTTGAAAAAGAATACTATGAATACCACACACAAAAATATAAGCACCATCTATTGACATAAAAACAAACTCATGCTAACCCTAACAAGAACATTAAACTCTTTAAATATCTAAAATTAGCTTCTTTAATAAAAACTTTTGTGATATAATCACTAATAATATAAAAAACAATAAAAATCAACACTTTATTTGTTTAAATTCACTTTTTCTTTAAGAAATAGCTCTCGGCTGCTGGTGAATCAAGGAAGAAAATCTGACCTGCCGAATCACGCGTAAGTCAGAATGATGGCGGATTGAGCCGGTTTCGGTTGGTGTGAATGCGGGAAGCGAATCTTGCCTTATTTGAGCGGGAAATTACGAAGCCGAATCCTGGTCGATCAGACAAGTTTGAGGGTGAATGAATCGGAGTCGTTTGGTGTGAAGGGAGCCTAAGAAAAACTTTGCGCACTATATATGTTGACCCAAAAAGAGAATATTTTCTGTCTTTGATTTACTCACTGTGTAGTCGGGCCGCATAGTGCCCACCTGAATTAGAGTATTAAAAAGAGAAAAATATTTTTTAACAAAGAAAATCCGGAGATAAAAACACAGTTTAAAGAAGCGCGTGACTCAAAATTTAATACGAAACAAAAATTTAACTATTGTGCTCTCTCACAACTTTATGATATCAAAAAAGTCTAAAATATATATATGATATAATTATATATGAATTAAAATTCTGATTTAGATTATCAATGACAGTTACAGTTATTATTTTTGTGGGATATGGAGCTACAATGACTATTGTCCCGATTATCAATGGCAGGGGTGCCTAATGGTCACAAACTCGTGGCTGTTGCATGAAAAATCCAGTCGAGGCTCAAAGTCCTCGCGTTGACGTGGTGTGGAAGTTAGGAGAATGTAATGTAAGCACTGATATCGCTTTGGTAACTCGAACGCAGTTCAAAATAATGAGGTCTGTTGTTATGATGTGTAGCATTAATAAATACTCACTATATTTAGATTGTTTCAATCCAGTTCCTCAATCTATTGCGATTCTTTATTTGACGTCAACAGTTTTGAAATAAAACATTTTCTTATTTTTAATACATTGATATAAATGTGTTTTTTAATTATCTTTTTTTGATTTTTTTCATTTTAAATCTAACATGTTTCGTAATTAATCTTCACAATTATTATGAATTTTAAGTGTTAATTTTCAAAATCTCAGCACTTCCATTAATTAATTACCAAAATTTCCTGGTTTGCATTAGTAGCCTTCATACTGTTTGGATTTGATTTTTTATTAACATTACACGCTTTGAACCTTCACTAGGACTATTGACTAGGATTGACCTCGTAATTTTGACTCTTGGTCAAGGGGCGAGGAGGAGCGCCTCCAGGGGCGGCTCTAGGGCCAGACAAACCGGACCCTTGTCCGGGGCGGCATTTCGATCAAATTTGAGAAATATATATATATATTTTTTTGTTACAAAAAATTTTGTGTATTTTCTAAAATATTATTGGATGGGAATTTGGTATATTACATAACATATCTTATTTCCTTATTTTGTTCTCTACATGTTTAATACTAGCTTTCTTTACTGTAGAAACTTTAAGGGTTCGAGGCGGGAGTATATGTTAAATCATGAAATTTGATATGTTTACACATTATTCACTTATAACTTTCTTCCCAACCCGGAGTGAGGTCACAACGGACATTCCTTTCACCCATACGATGTCCGGAGTCAGCTATCTAAAAGGGGACAAGGGTAATTAGAATTTTTGGTAGAAAGAGAGCCACATGAGATGCTTTATATTAGTCTCGAGTGTAGTTACTATAAGTTGAAATAAAAGCTTGGGATCCCCACCATCAGTAGACTCTTTTTCGAAGAAACTGACCTGCTGAAATGGGCGATCCCTTCTCTTACGTTTTACTCCTTTCAAATAATAACAGATAATTTTGTTCTTAATTTAGAATTATTTTGAACCTTTTAAGACTGAAAATAATATATATAGTTGTTATGCTGCCTTTTTGTTCACAAAAATTATTCTGGTTTTATAGGTGTGTATCTATGTGAACAATTCCTCTTTTTTAGTAATAACTTTTTGTTTTACAGAGAGAGGAGCGGCATTTTCCATTTTTGTCAGGGTGGCAAAACTACTAGAGCCGGCCCTGGTACCTCACTCTCCAAACTTCCATAACACGCCAATATAAAAAGTTTGACAAATGACGGATATAATGAGTAGAAACCTCTCAGCACGTCAGGTCTTCAGTGCATCAAGACTAGAACCCACGACTGAACAACGCTGGACGTGAGTTCGTTACCATAAACACTCGGCTACAGAAGTCCGCGAGGTTTGAAAAAGCGACATTAATAAAATATGAATAAAGAATAGTATAAAAGATAATATCTAATAATCCAATCTCTAAAATATTTCATTGAAATTCCTTTTGACAAATACGAGAATTCAAGGGCGTAGGTACCACCGTATCAGCCGTATCAATGATACGGGGGCCCCAACATGTGTAACTTCAGTCTCACTAACAGGACTCCCATATAAAAAAAGGCACCGTAGGATTCTGATACCGGGCCCCCTCAGAACTTGCTATGCTTGTGCGAGAATTATAAGGTTTATATTATAAAAAGTGATGTACCAAAATACCTTACCAAAACCTTTTTAAAAGCAATACCATTCAATAAGAGCATAGATAAATGATTCTTAATCTGTATTCAACGGAACACTGGTAATCTGAAGATTAATAGGATGTCGATGCTTTTAGTTTTCAATGAATATATTAACTGTTTTTCAATTCCTACTATAAGCTCACACTCTCTATTTATTTATTTATTTATCTTGGTGCAATTTTCAATCGTTAACAAAATACATTTTAAAGCGCTCAATTGAGTTGAAATTTTATATACATGATTATTTTGGTTGACAATGCAGTAATTTAATTATAATTAATAAAAATTAATTGATTAAAACTAATTATTTAAATAATTACAAATATAGCCACGTTGGCATCATCTTTGGCAACTTCTGTCAAAACTTGAAAAGGTTTTTTTCTCACATTTTAAAGCATTTACTTGAACTGAAATTTTACATACACAATTGTTTTGGATGACAATACGATACTTTAATGATAATTAATAAAAATTAATTACTACTTAATGTTGTGATTCTGTCCTATGTATATACATATTTATATTAATTGTAACTATTTAATAAAAAGTAGCTAAAATAAAAATTTTCTTTGTTGATCTAAGTAGGAATTGACTTAAAAATTTGTTTATATATATATATATATATATATATATATATATATATATATATATATATTAATTGTTCTGTATAATTGCGCTTAGCAAAAATCATGAGATTTTGTACGACTGCAAAAAGGTTAACAACCTTTGGAATGCGTATTTAAGTAAAATGTATTATAATAATAGGATCCTATCTATAGCAATATTTAAAATATTGACAGAAAATTCAGATAAAAAGCTCAAGAAAATGCACTTAATGGAAGTTTAATTTTTCCTGAGCACTGGTAAAATGTCAAAAAAATACGGATAGTGAAGTGTAATTTAGTTGTTCCTAGGTTTAAAACTATTATTGAAGTACTATGGAAACAAAATTACTACCAAAAATGACCAACAGAATCATAAAACACAATTTATAAAGTAGAAAAATGATTTGAAATTAGGGTCGCGAAATATTATTTAGGAAGTAATAAGTTATCATAGTTTTGTGTAGTAGTATTTTTATTATAAATCCATTTATATTTATAAATTTCGTAACTTTTTTTATTTGAATGCTTATTTATATGTTTAAACATAAATAATTTCTATATATTTCCTTATTAATATTAAATACATTTTAATAAAATACATTTTAAAGCGCTCAATGGGCTCAATTCATGTGACGTCATAGTCACATGATAGTGAAAGCCACGTGATTCTAGCCAATCAATTCAAAAACTCATGCGACGTCATAGTCACACGATAAAAACTCTAGTGTTTCCAGCTAATCAGTTCACGCGCTCCGGTGTTGCCAAGTTTTGTTTTTTGCAGAAACTTTCTCTTAAAAAGTACATATGCATACAAAATGCATTTTATTTAAAAGTATAAGCATAAAATATGATTTTTTTTTTAATTTAAAAAAACCTTTTTGAAGAAATTTTTTTCCCTAACATATAATGACCTTTAGACCAAATCTGAAATTTGAAATTTTATGACTTTTATAAATAGAACAATGTTTAATGTTTGTTTTGAATTCAATGGAAAACACGTGTTTGTTTTTATCATGTGACTTCCTGAATAGAGCCCATTGAGCTGAAATTTTATATGCATGATTATTTTGGATGACAATATAGTAATTTAATTATAGTTAATAAAAATTAATTGATTAAAACTAATTATTCAAAAAATTACAAATACAGCCACGTTGGCATCATTTTTGGTGACTTAGCGACAATTTGGGCGACCTTGTGTCAAAACTTGAAAAGTTTTTTTTCTCACATTTTAAAGCGCTCATTTGAGCTGGAATTTTCTATACACTATTGTTTTGGGTAAAAATACGATAATTTAGTTATAATTAATTAAAATTAGTGTAGGGATGGACTTAATTTTTTTTATATTACTTGTAATGCAATAATTATTTTTGTCATTTCTTTTACCAACGTCATCGACAAAGCAGATGCGGATTAAGCGGGTGGCAGACCTGGCGGCCGCCAGGGGCGCCAAGCTTGATGGGAGATTCCATTTATAAATTCAACGTGCAATAAAAACATCCTGAACCGATATTGCAACCCGTATTTGAGTCGTGTAGCAGCCCTAGCCATCATTTCCCCGTATATTTGTATTGTTGCAATTTGTAAAAATTATTCCCATACGTTTTTTTTCTTTTTGTCCAAATTTTATTTTGAATAAATGAATACTATTCAAATCACAAGTCAAACAAGTTTGTTTTTAGTTCAAAGCTCTTGTGTACATTTTATTCTGATGGAAAAAAATTTCCATCGCCAAGAAAAAATATTGTCGCCTAACGTTTAATTTTGCTTTTCGATGAAGCTGTCATTGTCATCCAATGATGTCCCATTCATTCCCGATGGGTGAAAGATCTAGTGATCTAGCAGGCCAACGTAACACGTTGACACCCTATAGAGCATGTTGAGTTATAAAAGAGTAAGAGGGAGCACGTTAACCTATTGGAAAACGTCCCTTGAATGATATTTATACATCGCAGTGCAACAGTTTTAATCGCCAGACGTATGTACAAGTTTGCTGTCAGGATGTGGGGCTTCTACAATCAAAGAAAATTGCTAGCACCAGACCATAACTGTAGGTGCAGGCCCATTGTATCTATATGGCAGAAAGATTGTTCGCAGGCGCTGTACTGGCCTTCTTTTAATCAAAATATAGTCATTACTGCATTGGGGAAACATAAATCCTTCAACCCCCGCAACGCGGGGGGATGCCAGAATTCTAGGGTCCGAAAGCCTGACTGACATCAACTATGGCTTGGGACCCAAAACTTGACTTTTGCTACCCATCTGGTATAGTGGTTAGTGACGCTGACTGCGGTGCCGTAGGGTCTGGGTTTGAATCACGGAGAAGGCATTATTGTTTGTATCGTTATTCTTTTCATGACTTTAAAAATTCCTTTTTTCCTTCATGCTTACTTCTGCAAACCCCCGTGTGATACTTTGTAGTACTCAGGGATTTCTAAATAAAATTTAAAAAATAAATAAAATAAAAAAAAAACTGACTTTGCAGGAGACCCCTAACATTTTCCGTTACGCCACTGCATCACTGGCACCAAGACAGAAACAGCTTTGATCAGAGAGCACAACGCATTGCCACTCCACTCTCCAATTATCTCTAGCATGCCATCACTGAAGTTGCCGATGTCAGCGATTTGGAGCTAATGGCACGAACGGTACAGGCCGTGTGGTTGGGAGTTATTTCTTGAACGATTTGATTTATTACAGTTCACTGTGTCACTCTTTTGCAGAAAGAAACTGTAATTTTTAATGTAGATGCACTACAGTATAGCATAACTGTATACTAAGAAAGGTTTTTAATTTTTTTATACACAGTTAAGATTTTCTTTGTCCGTTGAGTTTTATTATTAGCAATACGTTTTATTTTGAGAATTTAAAGTATAAGAAACTCTTTTCACTATTTTAGTTTTAATGAAATGTTTTATAATGACAAGTAAGGAAATATCTAACGTCCTACTAAAAAAAATACATTCTGAATTAATTTAAAAAGAAAAGGAGCAATGGGGCATTTCCAATTCCCTCGTTACGTAAAAACGATGATGAGCCTCAGACCTTTACCGCCAGGGGTCTCGAATGCGAGGAAAGTTGATAAAGAGAGGGCGAGCTTTCTAGAAGAGGAGAGATGAAAGCAACAGGCTGATGGTATTCTGCAGGGTTGCAGAACCAAATCATTCTCCCGCCAACATCAGAACCTCCTTCCACGCCAAAAGTTTCATTTGCAAGAGCGAGATTTTTCTGCCGGAGGGGAGATATGAAACCAACAGAGTGGGATGTCCTTCGGAACCAAGCTATTTTTCTGTTAATGTCAGCGCTTGCTTCGAATATATTAAAACACACACGTTTCCTTTTCTCTGTTTATGTGAATTTAGTCGCATCATGTGTGCTTGGATTCTTATCGGAAGAATATTGGATTAATAAAAAAAAATATGACCACATCTTTCGAAATTATATGTTTATAAATACATTCTACAAGTTTATCTTAAATAAAATTAAATTATATATTGATTTTGTTTTTTTAAAAAAATAACAGAAAGCGCTAAAATGATTAATTAATAAGTAAAATTTTGTATTCCCTACAAAACTCGATGTTACATTGCGAATGATTGTTTTTTGAAGCTCCGAGATTTTGGTCATTGGAATAATTGAAGCACATTATTATACTCAAGAACTATAGAGGGGGAATCGAATGAAAAAAAGAAGTTTTTTGATTATTTGAAACAAGTTTCTTGAGGTTTTTTTATTATTTTTTTATTTTTTTATGTAATCCCCCCTATGGAACCCTATGAAATTCAAATTCAATAGCTATTGATGTTATGTCAATTCTGTGCCGGCAAAGGAATTTAGAATGGAAATAGCTCCTCCTTCATTGATTATAGAAATATATGTTAGAAATAAAAATATTTCACAAATAGAGAAAGAATTCATTTTGTCGATATTTCAAATGTTGAATGGTCGAAGATGTCGAAATGGTAAGTAATATGATAAAGCGTTTGAAAAGTAATTTGAAATGATTATTTAGTCGTTAAAATTTGTATCCTGTAAATGTCTAAATAGCTTTAAATATACAATCGAACCTCCTTATTACGAACCTTTATGTAGCGAACTTTTTCCTGGAACCAAGAATATTTCACGATATTCTTCGTAAAATAACCTCCTAATAGCGAAGTGCATTTTCTATATAACGAACTTTTTCTCCCGTGAAAAGATTTTTAGTGCATTGCAAAGATGTGAAGCGTATTATGAAAAAAAAATTTTTTTTTTCAAACAAAAAACTCAAACAAATTAACATATTTTATGAATAATTAAATTCAAGGATTCATGTAGTAATGTATATATATATATATATATGTGTGTTTAGAATTTCTAATTATACAATAATGTTATGTTTAAAATTACTTGTATATTTAAACCCTTTACCTACCGCATTATGATTTACTGCATTTTTTTTCATGCAATATTTTTTTTTGAATCACTACATTGAAAATTAAGGGTTATACTCGTACATAAACAAAATACTCTACTTTGAGAAATTGAATCCGTTAGAGATAATGAATTAATTAAAGATATTCCACCGTAAAATTAATTATATACACTGTTCACTCGAAGGTGTTGACAGTATCCATCGGAGCACCTGATCTCCTACGAGGTCGTAATCTCCTATCGAACATTTGGGGAATATCATTGAAAACTTACTTGCCCTTGTTAAAAAATTAGTAGAAATAATAAGTACTGGATTGCTAGATAAACGGGGTCGCCGCGCGACCGAGGATCAATTGAGTGACTCGCTCGACCAATGGTCGAGGGTTTCAAGGGCCAGTGGGCGGGCGAGCTAAAGAGCTTTTAGTTTTAATCTTATTGAATTATTTTAATTTAAAAGTCATACACAATTTTTAATTTTTAAATTTATAATACTATCTTTTTAAAATGGGCATTGGTAAATTTTTACAGTCACTTACATTCCAGGATAGGAGGTTAGAGTCCGGAAGGACTAAGAACTCCAACCAACGTGCAACGAACGAGATGGGAGGCGGGTTTGAAAAAATAAAAAATCTTAACATTGGAGAGATATTTGGAGTGAGGGGAACTAAAATTTAGGCCTTTTGATCGTGGTTTTTAACGAGGTTTTGATAAAAGATATCAATCCTCTCTTAGTCTTTTGCATATCTAAACTGTCTACCCATTTCTAATAGATAGGGGTAGTCGAGGAAGAATCTTCTTAATTCTCTGATCGCGTCTTTAAAACCAAAGTCATTTTCATTGTTTTTTTCATTTTTTGTATGGGCTTCTTCGGGGGCGGCCGAAGTTCCGGGAATACTGTTTTTATTTGAAGTGCCCGAGAGGGCGGCTGCGAAGGAGAGATTTGGAGTGACCGGTTTGGAGGGTTTACTAGTTTCTGTGATGGTGTTACGATTACGAACCGTTTCACCTTTTTTCGGTTTTCTTTTAGGGAATTCTTCACACTGGCTCCAATTTGCCATGTGTCCTGTCTTGTTGCAATTAATGCATACGGGATTCGCTATTTTTTCTCTAATGGGGCAGTCACTGGTTCGGTGAGATTCACCGCATTTTAAACACCTAGTGCGCATAAAACAATTTTTTGACGAGTGGTTAAACAAGTTACAGTTGTAACATTGTGAAACCCCCGGTCGTCTGTTAAAAGCGTCGACCTGCACCGCAAGGTAGCAGCACTTTTTCAATTGAAAAATATCTGGGGAATCTGGGTTCTTTTCGAGCTCAACCATAAAAATGGGGAGCGGGGATTTTGTTTTCGATCTGGTGAGCTGGGCCACCTTTTCGACACAAAAACCTTGCGAAGCTAAGTCTTCTTGGATCTCGCCGGTTTCGGTGGAAACCGGGAGTCCTTTGATGGCAATTTTCAAGGGGCGGGAATCTGGCGGGTCAATCACGTAGAATGTCTCGCTTTTTTCTTTGAGGTAGGCTGTTACAATGCGATGTTCGTCGGGGCTTTGAGTGAAGATTTTAAGGTATTTCCCTGCTAACTTAACGTCGCAGTCGGGGAAATCTTTGTTTAAGTTTTTGATGATTATTTTATAATTATCTTTTTTATGTTTAAACATAATTGGGGGGACTTTAGGACGGGCGGCAATTGGAGCCGTTGTTTAGTTTGAGGTCGGTGGGGTTATTTCAGCTTCCTTTCCGGCAAGGCTACTGAATTTATTCTGAACGCTGACAGGCTGACTGGTCCCGGCAATGGGATCAGAAAGTTTTAATTTTTTCGCAACTTTTTTTTTTTTGGGGGGGGCGAAATCACCATCAGTATTTGGGTTTGCTATTTTCTTACTATCGTAGCTCATTTGACGCGAGTGTTTTTTCACATTAGTTTTTGGGGGTCATTTTGCTTAATAGAATTATTAGCATTTTCCGGGCAATCCAGTACAGGGCAAGAAAGAATCAAAGCTGGCTCACCCAAATTGTGCTCCTTCTGGGAAGAGAGTTCATCATATTCTTTTTGATATCCAACGAGGGCGTCATCGTCAGTGAGGTCTGGGAATTCCTTTTCACTTTGGATGCAGTGCTCAAGGAAGGAGAGTCTACCATTCGTCTCATCTTGATACGTTTTTGAATCTCCTTGTGGCGACGACATTTGTCATTGTCGGTTTCTCCTGGAGGAGGCTCAACGGCTTTCTTCTTTGGCTCTTTTTGCTTTCGGCGCTTATCATTACCCTGAGCGGCTTTTCCGCGTTTGGAAGATTGGAATGTACTCAGCTGAGTGTAGTCAGGAAAGAGGCAATCGGGCTTCATCAAACCACCGAGTGGTTCGGTTTCCATGTCAGACATCGTAACAATCAACGATCTTGCTGCGTGCTTGTGAAATAAACAGTCAATTCGTTTTTTGAGGTCTTCATTAACAAAATAAATAAATAAATAAATAAGACACTTACCTTTTGACATTAACTACTTTTTCGGAACAAAAATGACAATCTTCGCAATCCAATTAAAATGTTAGCAAAAAACGCAATTTCTGCTTTAAAACTATTCGCCTTCCCCGCTAAAATACTCATCATAGAACCCGGGTTGCTATATATCTAGGCAGAATGGGTTTCAAAGAATATTCCTGCTAATTATCGTCAGAGTATTCGTAAAAATGGTTATTCTATGTAATTTTGAAATGAGTGGTACTTATAAGTACCGTCGGTAGACAAAGGGTTAAATTAGAAAATATCCTTAAAATTCAATAATTTTAATTTAAAATTATTTTCTTAGTATTGTAAATACAATGTATTTCTCGACATTCTTTTTCTTGTTTTTCTTGCAGATTTTCTGTGTATCCTCTTTTATATGAGTAAGATAATATAAAATAAATAGACATTAATCTACAAAAAGGGATAAGTAATTACTTTTTAAATATATATATAGTGTTTATGAATTTAAACTTTTGTTTTATGTGGTTTCTAAAGTATATTGAAAGATGAACCTCTATATAACGAATTTTCCATATAGCGAACTTTATTTCGGGATGTAGAGACTTCATTAAACAGATGTGTCTGTCTGTATATATCTAATGAATTTTTATTAATAGATTTATTAAATCGATAATTAGTTTTGCTCGTTATGATGGACATCAATAAAAGTTAAATTGTTAGGTAAGTGAATGTTATATTGACGTTTCATTACAAAAATGCACGAGGGCTGTTGGCGACTTACCTCGTAATTTTGACCCATGGTCAAGTGAGACCTGACACCTCAGCTGGCATTTCCCTCTTCTAACTTCCACTCCACACCAACGGACGGTCGTTGAGTGAGCCTCGACAGATTTAACGTGCATCGACCCCTCTCTACACGGTGGGTTTTCAATGGTACCAGGCTCAAACTTATGACACACCATTCATGAGTCCGTAATCTTGACCACTAGGCTACCATGGCCTAAATAGCGACTTAACCATAAATATTAGTTTTATTAACAATTCAATATTTTTGAAGAGATAACTTCTTTAGGCGCGTTTTGCTGGAGAGTGAATATGAATGATGAGTTTTAAAAAGCCAAGCATTGTTACGCTCGAGTTTTAACGCTTGTAACAATGGTAACAATACTACTGAATCATTTGGGTTTAATGAGTCATGAATCGGAGAAATTTACAGCGAAATGTAGAGCAGAAAATGGACAAATATTTCTAATGGATACTATTTATATTTCACCAAATCAAAGTGTAGAGAAAATGATCGAATTCATTCACAAACATTTAGTTGCCTACATTGTGTGTGAAGCCGGACCAACTATTCTGAACAAATTGCCTATTATTTTAAGTGGGGATTTTAATGTAGATTTTTCAAAAGATAAAACAAAGCCTTTAGTAGATTTTTTCAAAATCAAAATTCAATTTAATTATGTCAAATGATCCAAATGAAAGCACGGCAAAACACGGAACAATTCTTGATGGTGTTTTTTTTAGATAGTTATAAATAATTAGTATTTATAATCTATATTTCAGCTACCATAAACCTATTGTTTGATTCTTAGAACACAATTAATTCACAAATATTGTTGTATATTTCTCAAAAAATATTACTTTATGAGTACAGACACATGAATAAATAATTTTATATGACAATACTAATATATGTCCTTTTTTTTTTATTCACTTAACTAATCCCAGAAATATAACATTACAAAATGTGTTTGAAGTTATCACTTCTATCGTGTGGTCATAAGCACATACACTCCTTTTTTTTTTGGTAATGATACCAGAAAAAGGATGGATTGATCTTTATGCATTGCTTTTATTCCAAAATATCAAATTTCACTTCTATTTCGGTGTGATATACGAAGGAGATTTTTTTTTAATATTATATTTTACTAGCTGGTACACCCGTTCTTCGCACGGGTGAACTGAAATATTAAACAACACAGATTGAAGGATAAAGAAGTTTTTAATGAGTTAATTTTACGTGAATTGCAAATTAAACAAAAAAAAAGCTTTTTGCATACCTCAGCTGAACGAAAAAAAAAAAAAAAAAGAACAAAATACACCTTTGTTAAATTTTAAGTATGTAGATCTAATAGCTGATAAAAGGAATTTTTTATTATTATTATTTATAACTCCCGTAACACTCTTGAGGGTTGATTTTTGAAAATACCTCCCTAAGCTGATCTCTGCTCAGCAAAAGTAACACATTGTTAAAAGTTTTGTCTAATTAACGCTTAAAATAGTGTAAATAATTTATATCTGAAAGGGTAATACATTAATATTACTTTCTATTCGCAAAATTCGTAATATTCGCAAGCAACGCCGTTTCTTAAATTATAATGGCGATGCAATGAAAAACATAGCGAAATGTTGACGATAGAGCCAAGTTGGCAAATGTCTAACTACTTTCATAGCTCGATCTTTATTAGAGCTTTTTTTGTAAGACTCGCCATGTAGGGGTGGGATGCACGTTAATGCTTTATATAATGCATTATGATTTACTGCAGTTTTTTTCATGCAATATTCTTTTTGGATCACTTTATGGAAGATTAAGGAATATACATAAACAAAATACTCCACTTTGGGAAATTTAATCCGTTAGAGCTAATAAATAAATTAAAGATATTCCACTGTAAAATTAATTATATACACCGTTCACTTAAAATAAATAGTCAAATCGTTTTCTAAGGTCTTCATTAACATAGAAAAACATAAGATACTTAAATTTTGACATAAACTATTTGTTCGAGACAAAAATGATAATCTTTGCAATCCACTGAAAACGCAATATCTGCTACAAAACTATTCGTCTTCCCCGCTAAAATACTCATCATAGAACCCATGCTGCCATTTTTCTTGTAAGAGTGGATTTCAAAGAATTCCTGCTAAGTTGGTGTGGTGTGGTAGTTAGGAGTAGGGGTGCCAGCTCAGGTGTCATCCACGTCACTTGACCATGGTTCAAAATTACGTGGTCCGTCGCCAAAAGCCCTCGTGTAGCTAGACAGTACGACGTTAATATTCACTCACTCACTCCAAAAAATACAGTACAGTAGTTATAATTATTTTTATATTTAAAAATACAATATCTGCTTTTTTAATTAAAATTATAGCGTTATAATTAACTATTAACGAAAAACAAATTTTGAAAATTTGTTCAAATGATGTCGTGTGAAAGAGAAAGCTTATTTACTTTAAGTACCAGAAGCGATAAAAGTATTTATTTTGAAAAAAGATCAATTTCTTACTACCAAATGTGTATAATAAAATCATATAAAAAAATATCCAAATAAAGAGAGATTTATAACAACCTCTTCCTTCAAAACTTAGTTTTATTCTGAAATTAAAAAATTAGTGATTACGCTGATTATAGGAATTAATTAGAAGCCAGCGCCTTGCATAGCCAAAACAAAAGGGTTTCTTCACAAATAAAAGATAGATATATCCTGTCGTGGGCTTTTTTGCAGCGCACGCCAGAATTGCTTGCAGATGGCAGAATTTTGTCCTACTTACTTGACAAATATCGTTATATTTTGGACACTTCACACAATATCTTTATAAATTATAGCCTATGCTATAAATTATAGCCTATGTATTATTCTGATGTGTAAGCTATATTACTGTAAAGTTTCATTAAAATCCATTCAGTTGTTTTTGCGTGATAGACGCCCAAACATCCTCACAAACTTTCGCATTTATAATATATATCTAGATTATGTATTGTTATAATTTAGACTGATAACTATTTAATAAAAAGTAGCTAACTATTTAATTAATTAAACAGGTAATGTAAAAAAAATTAAGTCAATTCCTATACCTAGATCAACAATGAAAAATTTTATTTAACTACTTTTTATTAAATAGTTACAATTTCCATAAATATGTACATACATATGACAGAATCGCAACATTAAGTGGTAATTAATTTTATTAATTTTCATTCAAGTATCGCGTGTTGTCATCCAAAACAATTGGGTATATAAAATTTCAGTTCAGCTGAATTCTTCAAAGCGTGAGAAAAAAACCCTTTTCAAGTTTTGACATAAGTCGCCAAAAACGATGCCAACGTGGCTGTATTTGTAATTCTTTAAATAATTAGTTTTAATTATTTATTTTAATTTTTATTATTTATAATTAAAAAAATTTTTGTGTTGTCATCCAAAATAATCATGTATATAAAATTTCAGCTCAATTGAGTTTATTAAAGATTGAAAATTCCACTAAAATAAATAAATAAATATATAGAGAATGTGAGCTAATAGTAGGAATTTAAAAAATTTGCGTTAAGAAAAACAAACGGCCTATTGTTTATGAATTACGAAAAACATTTCTAAAAATTTATATTAATCTAAGTCCTTAAAAATACAAACGTATGTTTTCCATAAAAAAAAAGTGATAAATTTTTTCGAACATTTTTCTACTGTAGTTTTTTTTCCTTCTAATTTTAAATAATAATTTAAACAAAGTTTATCCTTTGAAATGTGTCTAATTATAAAAGCGGCATTTTATACATTTCTAAACGTGTCGCAAAAATTTTAAAACACGTATTATCTTTATGATACCCAATATATATAAGAGAGAGAGAAAAACACATTATATTTAAATCCCCGTTTAAATATCCAGGTTTAAAAAATAGTTTATATTTATTCTCCCATGAAATAGTATTACTTCAATGGTAGGTAAACGCTATGGATGGCTGGATGGTATTGCATATAATACACTGGTCATCAAACTGTGTTACATGGAACACTGTGGCGTTCCACGAGGCATACCCGAAACTTTCTTGAGTCTCAGTAAGCAATCAGAAAGGAAATTATAAATAAGTATGAAAAATGAATTCACGGTCTCTATGAAGTTTGTACAGCCACAAATAGCTACTGCTCCTCCCAGTCATTAAAACTAAAAATTTTATTTAGACAACTTTATTTTGTAGTACTTTTTTTTAACTATTATTATATTATAATAAAATAATATTAAAACGTTTTTTTCTTTGTGTATACTACCTATTAGATTGTAAATATTCAATTATTTACTACCCAGTTTTCATGAAATAATTTTATACTCGTTAATAAAATGTTTTGCGAAACTTAATATTTTTTAATGCAAAAAAGGATTTTTTTTTGAATTTGTGGAGATAAACACGAATAATAAAGGAGAGGAAACAACTTATCGACATATATCAAAAGATTCGACGTCCGAATCCAAATTTAAGTGAGAATAGATTCTAAATTTTAGGTTCCTCATTCATACAAAATACATAGGATTTCTCACACAGCTATAAATATTTTATTGTCATTCTTAAGGTATCCAACTACGTTCGGAACCGTGATTTTTCAAAAGCGTATAAATGGATAATATTTACGACATTTAGTGTCATTTAGATTAGAAAATGTATATAAATTTGTTTTAAGAATAATATTATAATAAGAAAATTATATAAGTACAATATTTTGACAAAAAATAATCATAGAATGTCCAATTTCAAAATATTCTCCTTTTGTGAAAAATGCTTCTATTATACTAATACTTTGCCTGTATATTGCTCAAACCTCTGTACAGAGGCTCAACTAGCATTTTTGAATTATATAACTTAGAAGTGGTTTTATCCTTGTTTTACGACAACAGAGGGGGAAAATTTTAAGAAAAAACCGCCGATAATTATTGTAATTGGTTGTAACTCTGAAAATAATATGAATTTTCAAAAAAAAAAAAAAAAAAAATAGTTCAGACTCTTTGGAGAAGTCTTTACTTTATGAAAGTAAAATATTATTATTTTAGAAGCATTTCTTATAAAAGGAGAACATTTTGAAAAAAGGTTATTCTAAGTTAATTTTTTGCCAAATAACTTTTTTTTGTCAAAATGTCCTAAAAACCATTTTATACATGTATTCTAATCTAAGTGACACTAAATATCATGAAAATTATCCATTTATGCGCTTTTTTAAAATCACGCTTCCGAACGTAGTTGGATACCTTAACCCTGTAATTAAGAGAGAGGTATTTCTATACATACTGGGCTACAAAAGTAAAGCATAAAAAGAAGTTAAATACAGAATATGAGTTGCGACCTAAACTTCGACAGTTTATTTAAAAAAAATAGAAACTGTAACGTCGTGAGTTGCTAACAAACAATAATTTGTCGCAGCCTAATTTGGAAATAAAAGGTTTGTTTATTTCCTCAACAAATTCTTATTGAAGCAATAAATTACAGTTTATACGCCAAGCCGGTGCAGTCAGTCTATATCAATCCTTTGTCCGAAAGGACAAATCTCTCTAAACATTGGATTCTAGCCCTCCAACGCCAGCGGCGTTCATGGTCTCTGGTTCTCCAACGCCACTGGCGTTTAGGGTCTCTCCTTTCTTTCCACCCCAATCTTGGTCCTCCACCGTCCAAGTCTCTTTTCTTTAGGGCTCTTCCTAAGTTCTCTCCAACCAGGGCTCTCCTCCCGTCCCCTAAAAAAAAAAAAATTTAAAACACCAGGAGCGGGTCCACAATACGCCCCTCGTTCTTTGTCATTGGCAGGCCACAAAAGTCTCCTTCGGCCTACCTAGTCCTATTCGTGCGTAACACATAAATACACTCCTGGGCCGTCTGGACCAAGAGCGCCATAATTCTTGTCCAACATCTGGACACACTTGTGCATCACACCACCTGTGTTCTATAATCCCATTCTCCCGACACCAGCCGAGGCGACAAGATTCTTTTCATACAGGCTTCGCCTATTGTTAATGGGTGCCGGTTCTCTTTTCACCATTATGAAGGCCAGTCTGGGTGTCGGCGCTTGCCCGAGGTCAAACAATGACCCCATGGCTACGTGTACTTGTCGCTAAACATTTGGTTGAAGCTTAGCGTGAATCGAAGGGTGGGTCACAAAAAAATATTCCAATTACTAAATGTAATGCGTGGGTAGGTAGAACACAAATTAATATTAATTATGTTAAAATTACTGTGACATAACATGTCCATAACATGTTCTATTTAAATATTATTTTAAGGTACATTCAAAGTGAGTATGGAGCGGGATTCCCAGAAAGCACAGTTTAGTTCTAAGGGTTCCGTGAATCGGAAAAGTTTGAAGACCACTGACATAATACTGTAAAAAACACAAATATTCCAAAACCACACACAAACATATTCCCCGTGTTTAACAATATCGTATTGATCTTCTTTAAGGTATCCGATTACCCTAAAATCATGGTTTTTTTTTTTCAAAAATTGACAAGTTTTCTTATGATTGTATTTTATAAGCCATCTGATTATCTTAATAAAAATACCAAGTTTTTTATTTTCCATTTCCTAGAACAAAAACTACAGGTGTTTTAGTAAAAGCAGATGCCATAACATTACACAAGATGTCAAACTTTAAAATGCATTTTACTCGAAATGTGTTTTTTTTCGAAAAGCTCAAACGGGGACGGCGATTGCTCAAAAAGTTTTGAGAATAATTTAATAAATTTTTTATGTATGTTCTGTATAACAGTGGAAGTGTTTTGACCTTCGGATTTATCAATCACTGTTTTATTACAAAATTTACAGTCCTTTATGTGAATATAATCGCTGTTTTTTTTTTTAAGCAATTTCATATAATCACTAAGATAAAGTGCTCTAGTTTTCGTAAAAATAAAAATATCTCTTATCCTGAAGGTCAGTTCAACATGAATAACAAAGTATCACATCAAAATTGAAAAATTAAGGATTTTTGTTCATAAAATTTTTGTACAGAGCGGGCCCCGTTTATGTAATATTTTGTACATTTTCACCAGTTTTTTTTCCCATTTTAATATTAATAATTTTTTTTTTTCTGCTTTCAATTTTAGGATTTTTTTTTCCTTAAATATACTAAATAAATCTAAAAATCACACACAAAAAAATTCCCAATATCTCCATTTTTCATAAAAAGTTGTCGCAAGTAGTCGAATACCTTAATGGGCGTTGGTATTTAATCTTTGCAGACCTAGTACATACCCCAGGAGCTGGTATCACTCTTTAGTGCGCCGCCATATCAGCGATACCAATTACTGCAAGTAATTTTGACGCCCAGTTTCCTTTCCAGAGGGAGGCACCTGAGATACGAAACCGTACTTAGGATTTTAATTTTGCTGAGAGCATTTAAGCCAAACAGGCACTCAAGGGATTTTTTTCATGCCGTATAATCATACGATATGGCCGCTGTCGATTTTCTGCACCATGAAAATCCATTGACTTGGGCCGGGGGTCGAACCCGCAACCTTGGGTGCAGAAGGCCAGTAACAAACCAACCACGTTACCCGGCCGGTCATATCGCATTATAGTCCTTATATAATTTTATTACCAAAGTAGTCGAGTGGTTACAATCGTGAATCCCGTTGTACAGTGGCTCAGATACACAGTTAATATCTCGAAGTTATAAGTTCCTGCGTTTATGTAGGGTGGAAATCGGAAGAGGACGTTCCAGCTGAAATACCACCACCTCGCTCTAGGATCGTCTTTCAGAATTACCGGATACGTCGTCAACAATCCTCGTATTAATTTTGAATGAGCATTAATATACTATCAGCTGAGCTACGTATTCTTAAAAAAGTTCTCTTAAATATACGTATAAAAAAAGTTGTTTGTTTTTGATAAAATATGACTGATCAGTGGCGCACACAGGAATTTTTCAAGGGGGGGTCCAGGGTCGAAAGTTCACCATTCTTGTATCATACTCCTTTTGATTTTGTAGAGTTTTGGGAACAAAACACAGTAAAAAACTAATTATTGAATAAATAATTAGCATTAATTAATAAAATTAATCATTAATAACAAATACTTGTTTAAATTTTACGTACTATGTACTTAGAATTATAATCAATCGGAAAAAAATCAAGGTTTTTTTTGGGAGGTCGGACCCTCAGGACCCCCCTTTGAGTGCGCCCCTGAGACTGATACATTCTCCAAATACTAACAGAAAATTTTCATTAATAAAAAAAAAAAATAAAATGCTTTGTGAATTTTTGTGTCATTAAACATATTTTTTTTTCAAAAAATAAAAAGCAGTTTATAAGAAACAAAATGTATGTGAGTGAATAAAACCGTAAAAATAATCCTCATTTTGTTAGGAAACGTATAAATACAATAACTCTTAAAACAGAAGAAGAAAAAAAAATCATTTCAAAAATAAATTGAAAAATTGTTTCTTTATTCTCTTTTCAATGAAAGCTGTTTTACGGGAACATAAATTTGAGATGGTTGACGCATACATACGGCTTTTTAGGAAAGGCGATGCACATTTAAAAGGATTCCTGACGGCATTAAATCACGTGGAAATCGGAAAAGGGGCTAGTCTCCAAAAAGTCTTCGTGTGGAAGTAATCTCTCCCTCATCTTCCGGTCGACGGGGCTAGATTCCTCGGGGGTCAAAAAGGGATTGCGTTGCACCTGCAAGATGCACGTGTGGGTGTCGGGTCCAACAAAAGATGCCGACTCGATGTTGATGTTCGGAGAAGCGACGTTACAGCTCTCGCCCTCTCTTATAGAACTTTTCCGTTGAGAAAAGTTTAATGGAATGACGATGAGACAACTGACAGATTACCGACACATCCCTTCATCAAGCACCACTATATTTCTGAGCTGCAATTTTAACTACTAAAAGAAAACACTGAACTAAATTTGGAATTACTTATTTCTAGTGAGTGAGTGTTCTTGCTAGGGAACTTACACAAATCCATATTACGAAAATGATCCATAGCAATGTAAGAAAACATACTATAACATTAAATAAAAATACAAACACTCCTATCACAATGCCTATTATCAATTATACTAACAACATGTTATATCCAATGCTAGTGTAAGACCTTGCACATAAAATATTTTTCACAATATGCCTCTTGCGTAAACTAAATACTCATGTATATTTTAAAACCCTATACACAAAATTAAGCATATTAATACATTTGCTTTTCATGGCTTTATCTTTTGACACGCATCTCCATTCGATATGATATACAGTACTAGTAAATAAATAAAATTAATATAATTATTTACCTTTAACTAAAAAAAACATTATAAGCAACAATTATTATTCATGAGCAAGAGAACATTGTTAACAAGTCCTAATTATCTATCACCGATCTGCTGAGACTATCTGCATTTTTGTGACTTTTACCCGACCGATGTACAATTCTAAAATTATATGGATGCAAAGCCAAAGCCCATCGCATCAATCTAGGGTTAGAACTAACATTTCTATTCAACCACACCAACGGGTTGTGATCGGTCATAACTAAAAAGAATTTCCATCTCTAAGTAATAATGTAACCTTTTAATAGTCGGTCGAAAAAATAGTTGAGCACCGTCTTTCAAAAAATGATGTGAAATGGAAAACGACCTTTTTTGAAATGACCTTTGTTGAAACGAAAACGACCTTTGTTGAAACCATCTCACTAGAAATGAATCATGAAACCATTTGAATTGAAAATCATTTCATTTGAAAGGAAAACCCTCTCATTTGAAAACCATCTCATTTGAATTGAAAACCATCTCATTTAAAACCATCTCATTTAAATGAAAACCATCTCATTTGAAAAATCATGAAAACCATCTCATTTGAAATTGAAAACCATCTCATTTGAATCGAAAACCATCTCATTTGAAATGAAAACCATCTCATTTGAATTGAAAAATCTCATTTGAATTGAAAATCATTTGAAAACCATCTCATTTAAAACCATCTCATTTTGAAAACCATCTCATTTGAATCGAAAACCATCTCATTTAAATCGAACATTATCTCATTTAAATCGAAAATTATCTCATTTAAAACCCTCTCCGCACCCTATTTTAGTTCCTACCTTTTCGTTTCAAACGACTCTTTTTACATGACTCTTGTCCCTTTTCCCCTACTTTTTATCCACACCCTGCCTTTCATGTTTCCATCCAAAGGAACGTTCAAAGGGCTCTTTTTGTATGACTCTGGTCTTTTTTCATCAAACGTTGTTTTTACGGTCTCGATTCCATTTTTTCAAAGTTTAACTGAGAACGTTCCAACGGCTCTTTTTGTATGACTTGTCCCTTTTCACCTCATTTTTTATCCCCAAAACGTTGTGTTTAGTGTCTCGATTCAAAGTTTCTCAAAGTTCCTCGTGAGAACGGTGGATAATGCACAAGGTAAAATTTTTCAGATTTCTCCCAAAAATATTTTAGCACGGGGCGAGAGAAAATGTTTCATGCCATCCCAGAGAGACAATGGAGACAGGGGTCATCCACAAAGGAAATTTAAACAGGGGTCAAATGAAATTTAATCATGTCAAATGAAATGGAGGCATCGTGAAGGGGTCCAATGAAATGGATGCATCTTGATGAGAAAACATACCAATTCAACGAGACAAGCCCTCCAATTTCGGTGAGAAAACAGAGGATATGCCCACTCAACGAGACAAGCCATCCAATCTGGGTGTGATAAGAAGACGACAATAGGTAAGTTTAATCTATATATTATTCCAATCTTGGTGTATTTAATACTCTAATAATGTCATGTGAAACGATTCCTATTGACTGGTGCAAGTTTTAAAAAAGATGCTATCCAATGTTGGCATATTGTGTGTCTTGAAAAAAGGGGGACCGAGTCGACTCTTGTGTCGACTCGATCCCCCTTTTTTCGGTAAAATTTTTTTTTTTGATTCACTCTACTAAATGAGACGTCTGTTTTTTGCATTCAGCCTGCAGCTTATTAAAATACTGCAGGTATCGTGCGAATCGATAGGATTTCACCATGGTACACTCGGAAATGTTAAAGTCCTCGTGCACATCATCGTGCAGGTGGTCAGGCAGGCTGTGGTCATTTAAATCCCGGAAATGAGGCAATATTTCCAGATTGATCGTAAAAAGTCCCAGCTTTTCAAAGATTTTCCGCTGATCTGAGCCCTTCACGACAATGAGGCCTCTGTTTCCTTGGGCCAGGTGACCAAACTTGCCCCGGACGCAGAAATCCAAGTATTCGAGAGGCACGGATCCAGGCAGGTGACTTTTCAGGCTGAGCCGTTCGTTAATGTAGCGGTTGGCTCGTCTGTCTTTGTCTGTCGTGAGGAGGTTGGTGTGATCCACCGTGATACACATCACCTTGGGCTCTGTGCCATCCTCCGGTATGCTGGCAATGGAGAGTTCGACCGGCACAGGTTGACCACCATGGTGAAATACGTTAGCATGGGCGAAAAACGCTAGAGAAGACATGTTGCTGAGTGAGAATGTCTCTGGTGGCTGAGCGCTCGCCTTTTATACTCTACTAGGGTCACGTGAATCGATTCCTATTGGCTGATGCTTTTCCAATCTTGAATCACCAGACATTGATGGCATACAACAGCACGATTCAGCACCAAGGTTCCACAATACGGATAAATTTAAATCAGCACGATTCAATGCCAAGTTTTTAAAATCACAAGTTTTTAAACTGTGCATTTCAATCTTGGTGCATCCAACAGCACGATTCAATGCCACGTTTTTAAAAACGGATAATTTCAATCTTGGTGCATCCAACAGCAAACGGTTTTAAAAATACGGATGGATAAATTTGCATCCAACAGCAAAAGTTTTTAAAATGTACCTTTCAATCTTGGTACATTATGTGACCCGAAAAAGGGGGACCGAATCGACCATTGTGTCGATTCGATCCCCCCTTTTCCGGGCCACTGTCCCTTTACTGTGTCAATGCCGACACTTTGTAGCTCCATTCCGCATGCACCTTATTAAATTGCTGCAGGTATTTGGCAAATTGGTACGATTTTACCATGGTGCAGTAGGAAATGTCCTCTTCCTCGTGCACCCCCTCATGCATGGGGTCGGGAAAGGTTCCATCGCAAATGTCTTTAAAGTCTGGCAGATTCTCCAGGGCCATGGCATACAGTCCGAGCTCTTGAAACATTTTTTGTTGTTTTAATCCTTTGACCACCATCAGGCCCCTGTTGCCTCGGGCCAACTGACTAAACTTGCCCCTCACGCAAAAGGGCAAGTATTCCACGGGCACACTCTTGGGTAACGGGTGGTGCATCAGACGAAGACGGGCATTTTCTTGGCAATTGAATCGAACATCTTTGGGATTGGAGGGTTGCCCGGCATGATTCACGGTGATGCACATCACCTCGGGATCGCTGCCATCCCTGGGAATCGTGGCAATGGACAATTCGATGGGCACTGGCTTGCCCTCGTGATGAAACACGTTGGCATGCGCAAAATAGGCGGGTTGACTCAACACAGACATGTTGCTTCAATGAGCAGAATGATTTCGAGCGGCAAAGGGCTCGCTTTATATATGATCGAGGAGCGTGACGTCAGAGGGCATTCCATGCGCCAAAGCCTTTTCATGCGAGCGCTGCACGTGGTGTTCCAAAGCCCGTTTCCAAGGTTGAAGACCCACGATGCGCCAAGGCACAGGATCGTCTCGATGCATTTCCCAATCGTCCAACCACGTCAACCATTTCACGTACACGTCTGCGACTCGAAGGCAGTCTGTCAAATCCACACTGTACGCATCCGTCATGTGAGGTTGATACGCTTCCCAAACTCGGTGAGAGGGAGAACGACCCACTTGAAAGAATCGTAATTCGACCCCTGGGTCCCAGGTCAGATCCAAATGACTCGTAAACACAATCACCGTTTTTCCAAACGACCGAGGAATATGCACCCCAAAATTGGGTTCAAACAGGATGGTATAAGGATAATCTGGCTCGTAATACGTGACTCGATCCGGCCACCGACCCAGGTTTCCCAAGACGATCGTGGTGCGCTGTCGACACTGGTCCAACAAGTGTTGTACCGAAACCATTTTTTACATGCTCTTGTCTCCAAACTTGGTATGTTTTTGGACAAAAAAATGAGACTGTTTTCTGGCAAACATTAAATTTATTTACAAATTAATAGTTACAATATTTACAAAAAATAATATTTACAAGATTTACAAGATAATATTTACATCAACATAATATTTACATGCAATGCAAACCATTGCGAATAGACAGATCCAAGGGTTTAATCACTTTAAATCCAGTAGTGTTTATCACTTTTTTTTTCATTCGGGGCATGGTCAAATCCATGGGAGTTTCTTGTTGCTCCATGGCCAACCCTGCTTCAAAATAATCCAAAAACGAGATGAGATCATTATTCTCATCAAACAGGGAAGGCACCGTGTCCAGCACCTGAGGGTCTTGGATATGCGCCGAGGGAATCCCTTGCGGCAAATAGTCTCCAAATACGGACGACATGATTTGATCTATGGAAGAGTCATCCGTAAGGGTTGGCTCCAACGCCTCGACCACATTTGGATCTGGTAAATAAATCTGAGATGTTGTCTGATTAGATGGTGGATCTGGTAAATAAATCTGAGATGTTGTCTGATTAGATGGTGGATCTGGTAAAAGAATCTGAGATGTTGTCGATTCTGGTGGATCTGGCAGATGAATCTCAGATGTTGTCTGCTCAGGTGGATCTGGTAAAAGGATCTGAGATGTTGTTTGCTCAGGTGGATCTGGTAGATGAATCTGAGATGTCGTCTCGACCACAGGTGGATCTGGTAAAAGGATCTGTGATGTTGTCTGCTCAGGTGATGGATCTGGAATACTCACAGGTTGAGGGGTGGACAAGGCCGTGGAAGGTTTGATAATCCTCACAGAAGGCACAGAAGGTCTGATGATGGGTGTGATAATCACTCTTTTCTTTTTGGATAAAGGCTTGGGCTGTTGTTCCAAAGGCCGTTTGTGTGTCTCGGCCGGTACATGAGCCGGGGTCGGAGGGGGTAGCTTGTAAGCCTTTTGATCAAAGCGTTTCCTTTGTCGAAAATCCCCCAGGTGAAATCCATTCTCCAGGAGCTGGGGGAGCATCCTTTCGGGGATAATGTCCACACCAAACATTGTCTTTTGCACCGTCAACAAGATGTAACGGGTTCCAGCCGGGATCGGATACGCCGTGTGAGGTTCCAACACCATTCGATGATAGAGCATCTGGTCAAACGGTTCAAAGCTCCTCCGAAACAAATTGGGATTGGCCCGACACCTGAGACTGGACGAGGGCAATTCATAAATCAGCATGGGCACGTGGGTCGTTTGAATCAGGTGAATCTCGCCCGACTTTACCGTTCGACAGCCAAACGTAAAGTCTTTTTTTCACAAAAAACATGTTGTTGTACATGTACACCATCCTCTTGTCGGTATTTTTCAAGAGTCGATCGGGATTTCTCAACATTCCTTTGGAGATTTTCTCCCACAAGACATCGTCGGGCCTGAATTCGTTCACGTGCTTGGCCTCCAAGATGGCACGCTTGAAATTATCCAACAATGTCTTTTTTTGATGCCAATTGTCTTTGCAAAACAAGACAAACACCCGTTTGGTATTGGGCTCCTGGTAAAGGATGCACGCCCGGACGTGTCCCTGCCGAGCGGCATATACCAAAGCGTCGGTCTTTTCGGGCAGCGTCACGGGCATCACGGTCGTGGAAATGTGCTCGGGAAAGGCATCAATTTGATCCATTGTGCACTAAAGCAAAGCGTCGACTGATACAAAGCGTCGAGACGCGTCTACTTTTATACGTTCCAACAGGATGTGGGTGGAGTCATCCGTAGCCAATCACGAGTGAAAAATGGGATTGATGGGTTGATGCAAAATGGCACACATGCCTTGCACGGCAATCCAACGATGACAGGTGGTTTGATTACAAAACGGACATTGCCCCAGCTCGCGTCCATTGGCATTTAACAACATCACAGGGGTTCGCTTGAAGGGGCTCGAGGAGCTCCAACTGGCTTGAATATCCTTGAAAGTTTGTTTGGAATGTTGGTCCGTGACACAAATGGTACCGACATTGAGATAGTAGTGTAAAAATTTAAAGAGTTCGTGGCGACATTCTCGATCCATGGCATACGAGACGACTCCGTTGGTCAGCGTGAAACCACTGGTTCTAATACACAACACGGCCAAACCTTGGCTGTGGAAAAGACTTGGGCATTTTCCTGAGAAGTGGGCATCAATTGCTGTGCATACGGGGGTCTTTGAAACCCTCTGGGTTTGAAAGGATGCCTTGGATACGGAGGCCTGAAAGGGGGTCTCTTGTACAATCTGGGATCTCGTGGCCTTGGTTCCTCGTGCCATCGTTTCTCATTCCTTCGTTCTTCCTTCTCCTCGTGCCATCTTTCCTTGGATCGCGAAGAACGATGAATCACGGAATGAATCTTTTGACATGGGCCTTTTTGACAGGTGGATCAGGTGATTTAGAAACCATGGGCGATTTAGAAACAATGGGTTCTTTCAAAGGTGATTCGGAAACGGTAGATGGTTCCATGGGATCCTTCAAAGGTGATTCGAAAACGGTAGATGCTCCATGGAATCCTTCAAAGGTGATTCGGAAACGGTAGATTGCTCCATGGGAGGTAACGAATCATAAATGACATCTTCAGAGGCTTCATGGGAGGGAGAAGCTATTGGAGTCGGTGGCAAAGGTGAAATTGGTGTTGGCACACTAAACATGTCAATAAAATCTTCATAGTCTGGCGAATTCATTTTTGCCGGAATGAGTATCATGAGACGAGACAAATCTTTAAACTCTACAACTAAAAAAAAAAAAAAAAAAAAAAAAAAAATTTTTTTTTTTTTTTTTTTTTTTTTTTTTTAAGGATATAAAATATATAATCTATAAAATATATTTTTATAGTATATATATATATATATATAATATATATATATATATATATATATATATATATATATATATATATATATATATATATATATATATATATATATATATATATATATATATATATATATATATATATATATATATATATATATATATATATATATATATATATATATATATATATATATATATATATATATATATATATATATATATATATTTTTTTTTTTTTTTTTTTTTTTTTTTTTACTTGTAGAGGACAGTTTAACTGTCCATTTAAACATGTATTTTTCATTTGAAATATTTCACACACAAAAGATACTACACACACAAAATGTTTAGTCTCTTTATTTACATTTTTTATTTCTCCATTTCTCCCCTTTCTTATTTCCATGTTTCAACCATTCTATGCGGTTGAATGTCGAGCAGGATGAATTGAACCAACCTCCGATTACCGTCTGAGATGTCATTCCAAAATTTTACCTCATTTCTCATGTCACAAACTGTGATGCTTCTCGGCCAACCTCGACCACCGACATATTATTTTGAAATGAGCACAAGTGTTGCGTGCAATCGTGTCCAACGTTGGCATACAGAGGAGCCCAAAAAAATGGGAGAACGACTACTGGTCCCGAGCTATGCTCCTTTCCAGTAATCATTCTCCCATTTTTCTGGGGCTCAAGGCAGTGTCTAAGAGGCTCTTAGAGGGTCGGGTGTTCTGCAGAGGGGCACGTGTTGCTCACCTCCAAGTGTCGGAGGAGACAACGCAAGTGAAAGGTATGGCCGCATTGCGTCGTTTTCGGCCAGTGCATCGTGCTGAGGCAAATTGAACACGAATCTGGCACTTGGAAGACACAATCGGGCCATGTGTGCCCAAAACACCCGTCCAACACTGCTTGCGCCAATCGAGTCCAGGTGGTCAAGTTTTGCGCCCCATAGCGTCTCCAAGCCTTGTACACCAAACAATACAACTTGGGAATGGCATACTGAGTCCAGAGGGCTTGGACAAAGGCGCCTTTCCCTTTGGCAGCCTCTTGCTCCATAAATTCATTGTCCAGGTCAGCAGGTTCGAAAGACGAAAAACTTTCAAACCAAGGCACGTCATGGGGGTCGTGGTCAGGTAAAATTTCCATCATCAACTCGATAATGTGGACCGCATAGACAGTTTCCATTTCAATCACCTCGGAAGGTTTTAAACGAGTTAACACACCTCGAAAGTTTGTCATGAAGGGTGATGTAATCCCCAAGGTCTGCCTCTTGGTACACGGCAAGATTCAGGGTGAAGGCTAATTCGTGTTCCATGTCTCTGCGTAAAATGAAGCGACTGGCTTCTGAGCGCTGCTTTTATAGTGGACAAAAGGAAACAGTCGACTGATAAGAGAAGGAAATGGGTGATAAGAGCTTTCGAGTCAAAAAATAAAAAGAGACAGGGTTGAATCATTCATCATTTATTGATAGCATGTACATGGGTGGGTTGAATAAGGAATCCATTGGGGCCCAATGTCATGAGAGGATGATGTTTAGGCACCCACAAAATAATGTTGTTTGAACCCTCCGAGGGTTCCTGTTTGAGTCTTTTAGGGGCCAAGGGTGGTTCCATGCGTCTCTTTCCAAGATCGAGGCGTTGGACGTGGAAGGAGGGAGAAAGGGTCTGGGTACCCTTGTCACAACGAGGGATCAGAGGTGGAATCACCTCATCCATGGGTGGTTTTTCAGGTTCGGCAGGTATTTCAAGTTCAACAGGGGATATGGGTATTTTTTCAGGTTCAACAGGGGGAGTAGGTATTCTTTCAAGTCTTTGAGCAGGTTCGGCAGGTCTTTCAGGTTCAACAGGTGGATTAGGCATTCTCTCAGGTCTTTCAACAGGTGGAGTAGGTATTTCAGGTTCAACAGGTGGATTAGGCATTCTTTCAGGTCTCTGAGCCCTCATGCAGGCCTCATACACCATCTGTATGGAGGGTTTGGATCCATTTTGCATCCGACGCATGTCTTGCACCTTTTGGATAAAGGTTTGGACCCACAGTCTCACCAAGATGGCATTGGGGACGGACGCGTCTTGGACATGCAAGACGGGAGCCGTTTTGAAACTCTCCACAAACAGATTGCTAGGGTTCTCCACCAGAGCCGAGCCCGCATTGAGACTGAGGGCAAAACTCGTGGCCAACGACGACTGTTCGGCATTCAAAATGTTAAAGACGACAGCGGGAGTCACCAATTTTGACTTTTGCGTCATGATGGGATACGATTTGTGGTCCGGCAACACATCTTTGCCTTGAAGGGCGAGGTGGTCGAATCGTTTGGCAAATTGGTATACTTTGGAACGACCGAGAAGGGCGCCAACATCCACCAGTCGAAAGTAGAGCTTGCCATCCTTTCCAACCATAGCAGCCAAGGGATAATGTTGACGAGGCAGGAGAAGTTTGAACCACATGATGACTCTTGTAAAACACGGCGAGTGAATGAATCGCAACGGAAGGCTGTCAAACATTTATACTCTCTTTCTAAAAAAAAAAAAAAAAAAAAAAAAAAATTTTTTTTTTTTTTTTTTTTTTTTTTTTTTACATGGTTAAACATTTTACAGCTCGACAATTATGTCCATGCTTCATCTTACATTCCTTGAAGAATTTCCCTGGTGTTGGGGAAAACCATTTTTGACATAATGGTACATTGTCTGCCAACGTACGCTATTTTCGTCCGTCATCAGCATGGCAGGGGGGTAGATATTCTTTGCCATGTTTCAAAATTTCCTCCACTTTGGCTTCGGTGGGTTCGCCGTGCAACATTCGTTCTTGAAACACCATCGATTCCAACAAGAAGACGGAAGGCACAATCATGGGAGGGTTCATCTCCCCGACCACACACCAAACAATCCGATTGACAAGAGCAGGGATCCGAAACGACGGGCATGGTGGCACGATCAAGGGTCAAAAGGAACGACGATACAATGGTCAAATGGCACACATGCAAGAGGAAAGTTCAAACGGCAGATTTCAAACGGCAGCCGAGATGAAATGATTATTAGAAGATGTCATTTTCCCACATTGACAATGGGCTTTTATCAAACAATACTTTGATGCTATAAATTATTTTTACAACGACTTGATCTTTATTTGCTTTTTGAAAACATTCGGGTAATTATGACTTTTAAATGAAAACTTTAATCACTGAATTGAAGAAAATATTTTCCCAGTCCGTATGCTTGAAGAAACTCCATTTTCATTTTTTAATTTGTCATATCATAGGCGAAGATGGAACGTTTAGCCGGTATATTGAAATTTCAAGCATACCGCTAAACGTTCCCGTTCGTCAAGGTGGTATGAAAAATGAAAATGTTTTTCACATTACGGACTGTGTTTATTACGGAAAACTGCAATTCAGTGATTAAACTTGTGATTGTTATTTTTATTTAAAGAAGTCAAAATTATTTTTTCAAAAAGCAAATCACGTCGTTGTAAGAAAACTATAAAAATAATTTACATCAAAGTATTTGTTTAAGATAAAAAAAAAAAAAAAAAAAGCCCATTGTCAATGTGGGAAAATGACATCTCTATTACAATAATCATTTCATCTCGGCTGCCGTTTGAAATCTGCCGTTTGAACTTTCCTCTTGCATGTGTGCCATTTGACCATTGTATCGTCGTTCCTTTTGACCCTTGATCGTGCCACCATGCCCGTCGTTTCGGATCCCTGCTCTTGTCAATCGGATTGTTTGGTGTGTGGTCGGGGAGATGAACCCTCCCATGATTGTGCCTTCCACGTCTTGTTGGAATCGATGGTGTTTCAAGAACGAATGTTGCACGGCGAACCCACCGAAGCCAAAGTGGAGGAAATTTTGAAACATGGCAAAGAATATCTACCCCTGGCCATGCTGATGACGGACGAAAATAGCGTACGTTGGCAGACAATGTACCATTATGTCAAAAATGGTTTTCCCCAACACCAGGGAAATTCTTCAAGGAATGTAAGATGAAGCATGGACATAATTGTCGAGCTGTAAAATGTTTAACCAAAAAAAAAAAAAAAAAATTTTTTTTTTTTTTTTTTTTTTTTTTTTAGAAAGAGAGTATAAATGTTTGACAGCCTTCCGTTGCGATTCATTCACTCGCCGTGTTTTACAAGAGTCATCATGTGGTTCAAACTTCTCCTGCCTCGTCAACATTATCCCTTGGCTGCTATGGTTGGAAAGGATGGCAAGCTCTACTTTCGACTGGTGGATGTGGCGCCCTTCTCGGTCGTTCCAAAGTATACCAATTTGCCAAACGATTCGACCACCTCGCCCTTCAAGGCAAAGATGTGTTGCCGGACCACAAATCGTATCCCATCATGACGCAAAAGTCAAAATTGGTGACTCCCGCTGTCGTCTTTAACATTTTGAATGCCGAACAGTCGTCGTTGGCCACGAGTTTTGCCCTCAGTCTCAATGCGGGCTCGGCTCTGGTGGAGAACCCTAGCAATCTGTTTGTGGAGAGTTTCAAAACGGCTCCCGTCTTGCATGTCCAAGACGCGTCCGTCCCCAATGCCATCTTGGTGAGACTGTGGGTCCAAACCTTTATCCAAAAGGTGCAAGACATGCGTCGGATGCAAAATGGATCCAAACCCTCCATACAGATGGTGTATGAGGCCTGCATGAGGGCTCAGAGACCTGAAAGAATGCCTAATTCACCTGTTGAACCTGAAATACCTACTCCACCTGTTGAAAGACCTGAGAGACCTGTGAAATTGAAAGAAGACCTGTTGAACCTGTTGAACCTGAAAGACCTGCCGAACCTGCTCAAAGACTTGAAAGAATACCTACTCCCCCTGTTGAACCTGAAAAAATACCCATATCCCCTGTTGAACTTGAAATACCTGCCGAACCTGAAAAACCACCCATGGATGAGGTGATTCCACCTCTGATCCCTCGTTGTGACAAGGGTACCCAGACCCTTTCTCCCTCCTTCCACGTCCAACGCCTCGATCTTGAAAGAGACGCATGGAACCACCCTTGGCCCCTAAAAGACTCAAACAGGAACCCTCGGAGGGTTCAAACAACATTATTTTGTGGGTGCCTAAACATCATCCTCTCATGACATTGGGCCCCAATGGATTCCTTATTCAACCCACCCATGTACATGCTATCAATAAATGATGAATGATTCAACCCTGTCTCTTTTTATTTTTTGACTCGAAAGCTCTTATCACCCATTTCCTTCTCTTATCAGTCGACTGTTTCCTTTTGTCCACTATAAAAGCAGCGCTCAGAAGCCAGTCGCTTCATTTTACGCAGAGACATGGAACACGAATTAGCCTTCACCCTGAATCTTGCCGTGTACCAAGAGGCAGACCTTGGGGATTACATCACCTTCATGACAAACTTTCGAGGTGTGTTAACTCGTTTAAAACCTTCCGAGGTGATTGAAATGGAAACTGTCTATGCGGTCCACATTATCGAGTTGATGATGGAAATTTTACCTGACCACGACCCCCATGACGTGCCTTGGTTTGAAAGTTTTTCGTCTTTCGAACCTGCTGACCTGGACAATGAATTTATGGAGCAAGAGGCTGCCAAAGGGAAAGGCGCCTTTGTCCAAGCCCTCTGGACTCAGTATGCCATCCCCAAGTTGTATTGTTTGGTGTACAAGGCTTGGAGACGCTATGGGGCGCAAAACTTGACCACCTGGACTCGATTGGCGCAAGCAGTGTTGGACGGGTGTTTTGGGCACACATGGCCCGATTGTGTCTTCCAAGTGCCAGATTCGTGTTCAATTTGCCTCAGCACGATGCACTGGCCGAAAACGACGCAATGCGGCCATACCTTTCACTTGCGTTGTCTCCTCCGACACTTGGAGGTGAGCAACACGTGCCCCCTCTGCAGAACACCCGACCCTCTAAGAGCCTCTTAGACACTGCCTTGAGCCCCAGAAAAATGGGAGAATGATTACTGGAAAGGAGCATAGCTCGGGACCAGTAGTCGTTCTCCCATTTTTTGGGCTCCTCTGTATGCCAACGTTGGACACGATTGCACGCAACACTTGTGCTCATTTCAAAATAATATGTCGGTGGTCGAGGTTGGCCGAGAAGCATCACAGTTTGTGACATGAAATGGGGTAAAATTTTGGAATGACACCTCAGACGATAATCGGAGGTTGGTTCAATTCATTCTGCTCGACATTCAACCGCATAGAATGGTTGAAACATGGAAATAAGAAAGGGGAGAAATGGAGAAATAAAATGTAAATAAAGAGACTAAACATTTTGTGTGTGTAGTATCTTTTGTGTGTGAAAATATTTCAAATGAAAAAGGAAATGGACAGTTAAACTGTCCCTACAAAAAAAAAAAAAAAAAAAAAAAAATATAAATATAAATATATATATATATATATATATATATATATATATATATATATATATATATATATATATATATATATATATATATATATATATATATATATATATATATATATATATATATATATATATATATATATATATATATATATATATATATATATATATATATATATATATATATATATATATATATATATATATATTTTATAAAATATATTTTATATTATATATTTTTATATTTTTTTTTTTTTTTTTTTTTTTTAGTTGTAGAGTTTAAAGATTTGTCTCGTCTCATGATACTCATTCCGGCAAAAATGAATTCGCCAGACTATGAAGATTTTATTGACATGTTTAGTGTGCCAACCCCAATTTCACATTTTGCCACCGACTCCAATAGCTTCTCCCTCCCATGAAGCCTCTGAAGATGTCATTTATGATTCGTTACCTCCCATGGAGCAATCTACCGTTTCCGAATCACCTTTGAAGGATTCCATGGAGCAATCTACCGTTTTCGAATCACCTTTGAAGGATCCCATGGAACCATCTACCGTTTCCGAATCACCTTTGAAAGAACCCATTGTTTCTAAATCGCCCATGGTTTCTAAATCACCTGATCCACCTGTCAAAAAGGCCCATGTCAAAAGATTCATTCCGTGATTCATCGTTCTTCGCGATCCAAGGAAAGATGGCACGAGGAGAAGGAAGAACGAAGGAATGAGAAACGATGGCACGAGGAACCAAGGCCACGAGATCCCAGATTGTACAAGAGACCCCCTTTCAGGCCTCCGTATCCAAGGCATCCTTTCAAACCCAGAGGGTTTCAAAGACCCCCGTATGCACAGCAATTGATGCCCACTTCTCAGGAAAATGCCCAAGTCTTTTCCACAGCCAAGGTTTGGCCGTGTTGTGTATTAGAACCAGTGGTTTCACGCTGACCAACGGAGTCGTCTCGTATGCCATGGATCGAGAATGTCGCCACGAACTCTTTAAATTTTTACACTATCTCAATGTCGGTACCATTTGTGTCACGGACCAACATTCCAAACAAACTTTCAAGGATATTCAAGCCAGTTGGAGCTCCTCGAGCCCCTTCAAGCGAACCCCTGTGATGTTGTTAAATGCCAATGGACGCGAGCTGGGGCAATGTCCGTTTTGTAATCAAACCACCTGTCATCGTTGGATTGCCGTGCAAGGCATGTGTGCCATTTTGCATCAACCCATCAATCCCATTTTTCACTCGTGATTGGCTACGGATGACTCCACCCACATCCTGTTGGAACGTATAAAAGAAGACGCGTCTCGACGCTTTGTATCAGTCGACGCTTTGCTTTAGTGCACGATGGACCAAATTGATGCCTTTCCCGAGCACATTTCCACGACCGTGATGCCCGTGACGCTGCCCGAGAAACCCGACGCTTTGGTATATGCCGCTCGGCAGGGACACGTCCGGGCGTGCATCCTTTACCAGGAGCCCAATACCAAACGGGTGTTTGTCTTGTTTTGCAAAGACAATTGGCATCAAAAAAGACATTGTTGGATAATTTCAAGCGTGCCATCTTGGAGGCCAAGCACGTGAACGAATTCAGGCCCGACGATGTCTTGTGGGAGAAAATCTCCAAAGGAATGTTGAGAAATCCCGATCGACTCTTGAAAAATACCGACAAGAGGATGGTGTACATGTACAACAACATGTTTTTGTGAAAAAGACTTTACGTTTGGCTGTCGAACGGTAAAGTCGGGCGAGATTCACCTGATTCAAACGACCCACGTGCCCATGCTGATTTATGAATTGCCCTCGTCCAGTCTCAGGTGTCGGGCCAATCCCAATTTGTTTCGGAGGAGCTTTGAACCGTTTGACCAGATGCTCTATCATCGAATGGTGTTGGAACCTCACACGGCGTATCCGATCCCGGCTGGAACCCGTTACATCTTGTTGACGGTGCAAAAGACAATGTTTGGTGTGGACATTATCCCCGAAAGGATGCTCCCCCAGCTCCTGGAGAATGGATTTCACCTGGGGGATTTTCGACAAAGGAAACGCTTTGATCAAAAGGCTTACAAGCTACCCCCTCCGACCCCGGCTCATGTACCGGCCGAGACACACAAACGGCCTTTGGAACAACAGCCCAAGCCTTTATCCAAAAAGAAAAGAGTGATTATCACACCCATCATCAGACCTTCTGTGCCTTCTGTGAGGATTATCAAACCTTCCACGGCCTTGTCCACCCCTCAACCTGTGAGTATTCCAGATCCATCACCTGAGCAGACAACATCACAGATCCTTTTACCAGATCCACCTGTGGTCGAGACGACATCTCAGATTCATCTACCAGATCCACCTGAGCAAACAACATCTCAGATCCTTTTACCAGATCCACCTGAGCAGACAATCTGAGATCTGAGATTCATCTGCCAGATCCACCAGAATCGACAACATCTCAGATTCTTTTACCAGATCCACCATCTAATCAGACAACATCTGAGATTCATCTGCCAGATCCACCATCTAATCAGACAACATCTCAGATTTATTTACCAGAACCAAATGTGGTCGAGGCGTTGGAGCCAACCCTTACGGATGACTCTTCCATAGATCAAATCATGTCGTCCGTATTTGGAGACTATTTGCCGCAAGGGATTCCCTCGGCGCATATCCAAGATCCTCAGGTGCTGGACACGGTGCCTTCCCTGTTTGATGAGAATAATGATCTCATCTCGTTTTTGGATTATTTTGAAGCAGGGTTGGCCATGGAGCAACAAGAAACTCCCATGGATTTGACCATGCCCCGAATGAAAAAAAAAAAAAAGTGATAAACACTACTGGATTTAAAGTGATTAAACCCTTGATCTGTCTATTCGCAATGGTTTGCATTGCATGTAAATATTATGTTGATGAAATATTATCTTGTAAATCTTGTAAAATATTTTTTGTAAATATTGTAACTATTAATTTGTAAATAAATTTAATGTTTGCCAGAAAACAGTCTCATTTTTTTGTCCAAAAACATACCAAGTTTGGAGACAAGAGCATGTAAAAAAAAAATGGTTTCGGTACAACACTTGTTGGACCAGTGTCGACAGCGCACCACGATCGTCTTGGGAAACCTGGGTCGGTGGCCGGATCGAGTCACATATTACGAGCCAGATTATCCTTATACCATCCTGTTTGAACCCAATTTTGGGGTGCATATTCCTCGGTCGTTTGGAAAAACGGTGATTGTGTTTACGAGTCATTTGGATCTGACCTGGGACCCAGGGGTCGAATTACGATTCTTTCAAGTGGGTCGTTCTCCCTCTCACCGAGTTTGGGAAGCGTATCAACCTCACATGACGGATGCGTACAGTGTCGATTTGACAGACTGCCTTCGAGTCGCAGACGTGTACGTGAAATGGTTGACGTGGTTGGACGATTGGGAAATGCATCGAGACGATCCTGTGCCTTGGCGCATCGTGGGTCTTCAACCTTGGAAACGGGCTTTGGAACACCACGTGCAGCGCTCGCATGAAAAGGCTTTGGCGCATGGAATGCCCTCTGACGTCACGCTCCTCGATCATATATAAAGCGAGCCCTTTGCCGCTCGAAATCATTCTGCTTTTTGAAGCAACATGTCTGTGTTGAGTCAACCCGCCTATTTTGCGCATGCCAACGTGTTTCATCACGAGGGCAAGCCAGTGCCCATCGAATTGTCCATTGCCACGATTCCCAGGGATGGCAGCGATCCCGAGGTGATGTGCATCACCGTGAATCATGCCGGGCAACCCTCCAATCCCAAAGATGTTCGATTCAATTGCCAAGAAAATGCCCGTCTTCGTCTGATGCACCACCCGTTACCCAAGAGTGTGCCCGTGGAATACTTGCCCTTTTGCGTGAGGGGCAAGTTTAGTCAGTTGGCCCGAGGCAACAGGGGCCTGATGGTGGTCAAAGGATTAAAACAACAAAAAATGTTTCAAGAGCTCGGACTGTATGCCATGGCCCTGGAGAATCTGCCAGACTTTAAAGACATTTGCGATGGAACCTTTCCCGACCCCATGCATGAGGGGGTGCACGAGGAAGAGGACATTTCCTACTGCACCATGGTAAAATCGTACCAATTTGCCAAATACCTGCAGCAATTTAATAAGGTGCATGCGGAATGGAGCTACAAAGTGTCGGCATTGACACAGTAAAGGGACAGTGGCCCGGAAAAAGGGGGATCGAATCGACACAATGGTCGATTCGGTCCCCCTTTTTTTTCGGGTCACATAATGTACCAAGATTGAAAGGTACATTTTAAAAACTTTTGCTGTTGGATAAATTTATCCGTATTTTAAATTTATCCATATTTTAAAACCGTTTGCTGTTGGATGCACCAAGATTGAAATGCACAGTTTAAAAACGTGGCATTGAATCGTGCTGCAAGATTAAATTTACGTATTTTAAAAACTTAAAAATTGAATCGTGCTGTTTGATTAAATTTATCCGTATTGTGGAACCTTGGTGCTGAATCGTGCTGTTGTATGCCATCAATGTCTGGTGATTCAAGATTGGAAAAGCATCAGCCAATAGGAATCGATTCACGTGACCCTAGTAGAGTATAAAAGGCGAGCGCTCAGCCACCAGAGACATTCTCACTCAGCAACATGTCTTCTCTAGCGTTTTTCGCCCATGCTAACGTATTTCACCATGGTGGTCAACCTGTGCCGGTCGAACTCTCCATTGCCAGCATACCGGAGGATGGCACAGAGCCCAAGGTGATGTGTATCACGGTGGATCACACCAACCTCCTCACGACAGACAAAGACAGACGAGCCAACCGCTACATTAACGAACGGCTCAGCCTGAAAAGTCACCTGCCTGGATCCGTGCCTCTCGAATACTTGGATTTCTGCGTCCGGGGCAAGTTTGGTCACCTGGCCCAAGGAAACAGAGGCCTCATTGTCGTGAAGGGCTCAGATCAGCGGAAAATTTTGAAAAGCTGGGACTTTTACGATCAATCTGGAAATATTGCCTCATTTCCGGGATTTGAATGACCACAGCCTGCCTGACCACCTGCACGATGATGTGCACGAGGACTTTAACATTTCCGAGTGTACCATGGTGAAATCATATCGATTTGCACGATACCTGCAGTATTTTAATAAGCTGCAGGCTGAATGCAAAAAAACAGACGTCTCATTTAGTAGAGTGAAAAAAAAAAAAATTTTACCGAAAAAAGGGGGATCGAGTCGACACAAGAGTCGACTCGGTCCCCCTTTTTTCAAGACACACAATATGCCAACATTGGATGGCATCTTTTTTAAAACTTGCACCAGTCAATAGGAATCGTTTCACATGACATTATTAGAGTATTAAATACACCAAGATTGGAATAATATATAGATTAAACTTACCTATTGTCGTCTTTTTATCACACCCAGATTGGATGGCTTGTCTCGTTGAGTGGGCATATCCTCTGTTTTCTCACCGAAATGGAGGCTTGTCTCGTTGAATTGGCATGTTTTCTCACCAAGATGCATCCATTTCATTGGACCCCTTCACGATGCCTCCATTTCATTTGACATGATTAAATTTCATTTGACCCCTGTTTAAATTTCCTTTGTGGATGACCCCTGTCTCAATTGTCTCTCTGGGATGGCATGAAACATTTTCTCTCGCCCCGTGCTAAAATATTTTTGGGAGAAATCTGAAAAATTTTACCTTGCCCATATCCGACTGTTACGTCTCCTGGGATACTTTGAGTCCTTCTGACTTTAAAATCGAGACCCTAAACACAACGTGGGGATAAAAAAAATGGGGTGAAAAGGGACACAATGCATACAAAAAGAGCCGTTGGAACGTTCTTTAAAATGGAAACAGGAAATGGAATCGTGTGGATAAAAAACGTTGTGATGAAAAAGGGACAAGAGTCATACAAAAAGAGTCGTTTGAAACGTTTTTGGGACTAAAATAGGGTTGGATAAAAAGTAGGGGGGGGACAAGAGTCATGTAAAAAGAGTCGTTTGAAACGAAAAGGGGGAACTAAAAAAGGGTGCGGAGAGGGTTTTAAATGAGATAATTTTCGATTTAAATGAGATGGTTTTCGATTTAAATGAGATGGTTTTTTCAAATGAGATAATTTTCGATTTAAATGAGATAATTTTCGATTTCAAATGAGATGGATTTTCGATTTCAAATGAGATGATTTTCGATTTAAATGAGATGATTTTCGATTCAAATGAGATGGGTTTCAAATGAGATGGTTTTAAATGAGATGGTTTCAAATGAGATGGTTTTAAATGAGATGGTTTTTAAATGAGATGGTTTTAAATGAGATGGTTTTCATGATTCATTTCAAATGAGATGGTTTCAATTCAAATGAGATGGTTTTCCTTTCAAATGAAATAATTTTCAATTCAAATGGTTTCATTTTCATTTCAAGTGAGATGGGTTTCAACAAAGGTCGTTTTCGTTTCAACAAAGGTCATTTCAAAAAGGGTTTTCCATTTCATCATTTTTTGAAAGGGGTGCTCAACTATTTTTTCGACCGACTGTATAGAATCTATGGCAAGTACTGTAAAACGAGAGTTGAAACTTGATTTACAGTTATTGCCATAGGCTAATGGTTTAGTGGCAATAACACCGGGGCCTTGGAAATACCGCAGCATGGTGTCGTTTCCCCAATACCGGGGCCCACATTGAGCTACATACGTTAAGGGTTTGGCATTTGGCATCGCAAGAGGCGACGCTAAAATGGAAGCATGCGAAAATGAAAAATTTCATGGGATTAAACGTTCCACTGGCAGAGGGATGTACAAACTCCTTTGGGGACAAAAGGAGGGACGAAACGAGCGTAAAGAGAAGGGTGAATGATTCAGCTACCCGAGGACCTCATCAACCATGGACGACCCACGGGAGGAGCTAGTGAAAGGAAATGGAAATTTCTGTAGGGTTTCAGGCACGATACCTAGGAGGACTGTAAAAAGAATGCCCAAAAGGTGTACGGGACACTGGGCAACAAAGACTAGGAGAAAGACACACTTTGAACGGCAAGGACTGTAAAAACAGGTGAGAGGGTTTTGAAACACACTTGAACGGCAAGGACTGTAAAAAAGTAGACTGTATACTGTAAAAAAAAAGGGTTTGCAAAAACTTTTGGCACACTTTTGGCACACTTTTATTGCAGTCATTACCATAGGCTAATGATAAAATGGTGATTATTCCAGGGTACTGAGAAATTTCTAAAAATATTCACTTGAAATGCAAAATTTAAAAGCTACAGAAAATAGATTGTAAATATTCCAGAGTACCGAGACATTTCTAATCACACAAAAATCAATATTTTAAAGCCACAAAAAAGTTGAAAGGCAAAAGACATTTAAAGCTATAATTTTTTTTTTTTTTTTTTTTTTTTTTTTTTTTTTAATTTCATACCACACATTTAATTTTTCAGTATATTTATTTTTTATTTTTGCAATTAAATTCTTAGGAAAACATTTGAGTCACATTGGCTTTGAAATCATCATTCTTCAGTCCACAATTTTCCAACAACAAATTATCCCTTTCGGCTTTTAAACTTTCAGATTTCTTTCGGCTTTGAAGGTATCTCTTTCAGATTTTATCTCTTTCAGATTTAAGAACATTTCTTTCAGATTTAAGAACATTTCTTTCATTTCTTTCGGTTTTAAACTCATTTCGGTTTTTTCGGTTTTAAAACATTTCTTTCGGCTTTGAAGGTATCTCTTTCAGATTTAAGAACATCTCTTTCAGCTTTCCACTCATTTTCTTTTAATTTCAATTCATTTTTAAATACGTCTCGTTCCAACTTCAATTCTGCCACTATTGTTTTCCAATAATTATCTCGTTCCATTTGCACCTTTTCTTTAACTTCCTTCAGTTGCTTCATGACATTCTGTTGCTTAGGGGATAAAACGTACATTTCGTCCTTGAGAATTTGAAGGGAATATCCAGGTGTGAAATATATTTTCTTGTCCCCGTGCAGCGTCAAATACCTTTCTTCTTGGCCGTTGAAGGGAACTTGACAATGGATAAATTTCCAGCCCGTCACTTTAATAGGGACTACCCATTTCAAATTGCGCCATTTGTCTCTCACGCATTCGGCGTGGATAACCCACAGTACCACATTTTTGCTACCATTTTGTTCCAAAAGTAACCTTTCTATCCCGTTGGGAAACAGAGTGCATAAAAAGGCAATACTGTGCTCATGCATGGGTCGATTGATATGAAAATGGGAGGTATGCTTTCCCCCTTCTGCATTTTCTGGGATTCCAGCATCACACATGGCCTTGGGTTGGCTCACGTATACAATGGTGCGGGCCAAGTGAAAAGCATCTCGAATTTTCACGCATTTCTTGGCGCGTCCCTTGTTTGGAAAATCATAACGAATTTTGTTTCCAAATGTCTTTAAACGAACTTTCCTGGCTCACAGGCCAGAATCATGTGCCGGTGTTGTATTTTACCTTCCAATCCATCGCACAGACACCAGAAGGGTAAAAGGACAAATTCGTCCCGAATCGTTTCCAACTCCCGACAAAATATGGGAAAAGCGTCATGTTTCACCATAATGTGAAACCACTCCATGTCTTGAGACAGGTAGCGTTGGAGGATTCCATGAACGTCCTTTCCCAAACCACTCGCTTCACTAAATTCTAGTCCACGTGGCCACATGTCGGGTTTTTCAAACACTGAATCGTAAAATCCCTCATATGTGGGTCTTTGCGACGATCATGCATGTAGTGGGGCATCGAGATGAAATACTTGCACTCGCACGTGACACCTTCAAATAAGTCGTAATCCGGGGGTCGTCATCCTCTTTCTACGAGCCACAAAACCTTTCACTACAAAACGCTTCAATTTCAAACATTCCACTACATGCTTCAAAACATTCTCACATGCTTCATTCGTTCCCCATGAGGCCAAGATTTCTGTAAATCCCATGGAAAATAAATAACTCTCCAGCAAAAAACGCACTCTTTACGATTTTCAAAAATGTTCTTTCAAAGCATGTTTATGTTGCATTGAATCTGACAACATTTGTCCAAAAGTCATGGATTCAAAGCAAAGGGGACAACGAACGACAAATCGGCTTTAAATATATCTCTTTCGGCTCCGAAGATGAATCTATAAGATTAAAGCGTCTTGATAGACATTTGTTCATTTTTCAGGTGAACTGTCTCGAAAATAACTTTAAATCTTCCACTTTGCTTTTCCAATAATTTTCCTGTTCCATTTGCACTTCTTTAAATTCATGCGCTGCTTCACTTGGAGCCAAGAAAGAAAATGACTCTACAACAATATCTTTGATATATAAATGCTACAGACAAAAAAAAAAAAAATTTTTTTTTTTTTTTTTTTTTTTTTTAATTATTTTTTAATATGATTAATATTATCGTCCAACAAGATATTGTTTGGATGTAGTTGGTATACAAATATTATTTTTTAATATGATTACTATTATCATACAACAACAGATGTTGTTTTGATGTAGTTGGTATACAAATATTTTTTAATATGATTACTATTATCATACATGATGTCGTTTTGATGTAGTTGGTATACACATATTTTTTACCAATGGTTCTTGTCTCGAATCATGAGAAATACATTTTTGGTTTTACCATACACATATCCTCCTCCATCCTTTACGTTGTCCCCACAATTCATTTAAACTAGTCACGATTCTTTTGCCTCGAGCGTGTCGCAACGGTTTCAGTTGCAGATATGCCTCCAATGTCCAACCGCCTGGAACAATTCCTGGAAGAGTCCAAAACCATTGACCTCGGGCCCTAATGGAAACCCTGGTCGTGTTATACTTTATTTTTAAACTGGGAAACTGTTTGAATCCATGCAGGATAAAGGCGCGTAGAGCATCGAGAGTCACCATTTCACCCCGTTTAAAATAGGGAAACCTGTTTGGTTTGTAAAGGAATCCAGCCTCGGTCCGTAGAAATTGGACATTGGCAAAGCGATCGGAAGCGTATCCATGCAAGGTCAATCGCGTGCCCACCGGACAAGGTAAAATGTGATTGTCGACAAAGGAGGGAAAGGTAATGTTGGGAACATAAATATAATATGCATTTGGACTTGATTTGTAAATTTGAATTGGTAAAGAATTTTGTCTTGACAGAGAGAAAGCCTCAAAGGCTTCATTTGCAGATAGGAATCCAATTTCCAATGGTGTGGATGTCTTCGTTTCATGGTCCAAAAGGTTTTGTAGGGCCACAAACAAAGGAGGGTGTCGTAATATTTCAGGGTCAATTCGGGATAATGAGAGAGAATTTCAGGCAGGAAAAAGTCACGCATCACCTCAAAGGGCACAATGCCCTCCTCCGTGACATGGGGAGTGATGAAAGGATGGTTTAAATGAGATGGTTTTCAATTCAAATGAGATGGTTTTAAATGAGATGGTTTTAAATGAGATGGTTTTCGATTCAAATGAGAGGGTTTCAATGCAAATGAGATGGTTTTCCTTTCAAATGAAATGATTTTCAATTCAAATGGTTTCATGATTCATTTCTAGTGAGATGGTTTCAACAAAGGTCGTTTTCGTTTCAACAAATGTCATTTTCATTTCAAAAAAGGTCGTTTTCCATTTCTAATCATTTTTTAAAAGGGTCACGGTGCTCAACTATTTTTTCGACCGACTGTAGTAAGGTCGAGGTTAGGCTAAGGAATGTATTAAGCGGAGAAGAGACTGTGATAGAGGCATTGGAAATTGAGGAAATTTCAAAGGCGACACTTAGCCTACCTAATCCAGATGCGTGGGCAGAAATGGAGTCGAAAGGGTTTAGGCTAACATTCAGTTGTAATGAATCTTCTGAGAATTGTGAAATTTCATTGTTAATAGGTTCCGATTTTTATTGGTCTTTAACACATCGGATAAAAAGATTAGATTCATCATTGGTTGCAGTCGAGACTAGGCTAGGATGGTCTCTTCAGGGAAAGTGTGATGAGCGGAGTGATTGTACTCTGGTACATTTGGTTCACAGTGAAGAGGAATCGATTTCGACTGAGCTAAGGAGATTTTGGGAGATAGAAAGTTTAGGAATACTTGACAAGGGTTCGATGAATTTAGGTAATGGGGATGAAGAGATACTTAGTGAGTTTGATAAATCAGTTAATTTCGTAGATGGTCGATATCGTGTAAATTTGCCATGGAAACCAGGTATGAGAGAGGCTTTACAAAATAATAAAACTGTCGCACGTAAGTGTTTTGAGGGATTGGTTCGTAAGTTTAAATGTGATCACGAGTTGTTCTGCGAGTATAAGGATGTAATTGATGACTATGTTAGGGAAGGTATTGTTGAGCGTACTTCTTGTGATTCTTTATTGGATAGTCAGGGATTTTACCTACCCCATCATGCAGTGATACGTAGCGACAAAACCACAAGTCGTATCCGAATAGTATTTGATGGTTCAGCACATGAAGATGGACAATCATCGTTAAACCAAAGTTTATATACGGGACCAAATTTGCATCCCAACATTTTAGAATTGCTTTTATGTTTTGGAAAAAGTCTTGTAGCATTTACAGCTGATGTAAAATCGGCTTTTCTTCAAATTGAATTAGATTTTCGTGATCGAGATTTTACACGTTTCTTCTGGACTGATAATTTGAATAACGAGCCATACGTTTTGAATTTCACGAGAGTTCTTTTTGGACTTCGACCTAGCCCATACCTTCTCGCAGCAACTTTAAAACATCATTTTAAGAAGTACAGAGAGCAATATCCTCATACATATGAGTTGCTAAATAGTTCCATTTATGACCATCATTTGTGGTCAGAATGATGTTCCGGACGCTCTACATACTACCTTGGAGTGCTTGCAAATATTCAGTGACGCAGGCATGTTATTGCGCAAATGGCGAAGTAATTCGAAACAACTTAATTTGTTATGGCAGCAAGAAGGTGTCAAAACGGAATCTTCTGAAACTAGTGCTATTGATCTTAGACCTCCAACTAAGGTTTTGGGACTTGCTTGGGATCCAGAAAATGATTTAATTTATTTCGATCCAAAGGATCTATTGAAGTTTATGTCACGTAGAGGAGAATCGAAAAGATTTATTCTGAGTGTGGTTGGTCGCATCTTCGACCCCATTGGAATTCTTGGCCCATTCGTTATCAAATTGAAATGTCTACTTCAGGAACTTTGGACTCTAGGAGTAGAATGGGACTCTGAACTTCCCCCAAAGCTACGACACAAGTGGCAGCAGTGGAGTAGCGAAGCTGAGGGCTTGACTGAGATAAAGATACCACGGTTCTATTTAGGTAACATAGATCAAGAAATATCTAAGTGTGAAATACATTGTTTTTCAGACGCGAGTAAATCAGCTTATGGAACAATATTATACTTGCGATTTGTTACTTGTCATAACGAAATCGAAACTAGTTTCATTTGTTCAAAAAGTCGTGTGGCACCTTTGAAATCATTGACGCTTCCTCGTCTTGAACTGATAGCTGCCTTATTGTCAGCTAGGTTGGCCAAACAGGTGTCATCTTGTCTCAAATTTGATGCTAATATATATTATTGAACCGATTCTCTCATTTCGTACTACTGGATACGCGGCGATTCTTCAGCGTTCAAACCATACATTAAAAATCGTGTTCAAGAGATACAATTGCTCTCTAATCCGATGCAGTGGGGACACTGTCCAGGAAAGGACAACCCTGCTGATCTCCTTTCGCGTGGTGCATCTGCCGTCAAGTTAGCACAGAATGAGCTGTGGTGGCATGTCCCACCTTGGCTTAAACTAACACCCGATCATTGGCCAAATCGTCACCGAGATATTTTAGATTCGGAGCTCTTCTCGGAAGAATTAGAACATCGTTCTAGTGTGCATGTGGCAGTTACTCAACAGAGGGAAGCTCTTTTTGACATAAATCGATTCAGCAGCCTTAAGAAACTTTTGAAAACGACTGCTTGGGTTTTCCGATTCGTGAACAATGCTAGAAACATTTGCAAATCAATGGACTTCTACATTACTGCAGATGAAATACAAAATGCTGAATATTTTTGGCTTCAATGTGTTCAATCCGAATTTTATTCAGCTGAGATATTAGCCTTAAAACAAAACGAACAACTTCGATCTAGCTCTGAAATAAAGAGTTTAGTGCCGTATTTGGATGAAAATAATTTATTACGACTTACTGGACCGTTGCTTGAAGCAGACTTATGCTTTGGTGAAAAGCATCCTGTTATTCTTCCTCGATGCTGTAAATTTACAGCATTACTTGTTATTAGGGAACATGAACGAATTGGTCATTGTGGCGTATCTGCAACTTTGACTCAACTTCGGAAAAAATATTGATACCTAAGGATCGTCAGTTAGTGAAAACAATGATTCGAATCTGTCTCGTTTGTAAAAATACGGTGCCAAACCAGCTGACCAGTTAAGTGGTCAGTTGCCCCGAGATAGAATCACCCAATCTCTTCCTTTCCAAGTTGTAGGAATTGATTTTACAGGTGCAATACTTGTTAAGGACAATCAAGGGACTCGCAAGTCTTATGTTTCTTTGTTTACATGTGCAGTCACTCGTGCCGTACACTTAGAACTTGTGTCGGACATGTCCACAAAGTGTTTTTTACTTGCTTTACGGAGATTCCTCGCTCGTAGAGGTAATTGCAAGGTAATATACTCCGATAATGCACGTACATTTAAAGCAGCTGAAAGGGAGCTAGCATATTTTGTCAACATCTTGAAAGACAGTGAATTTCAAAATTTTGTCGCAGATAAAGGTATTCACTGGAAGTTCATAGTTGAACGTGCGCCTTGGTGGGGTAGATTTTACGAACGTCTTGTTAAAACTATAAAGGATCCTTTACGTAAAATACTTGGCAGGGCACTTCTAACATTTGAAGAACTTTCAACGATACTTTCAGAAGTTGAAGTCATCGTTAATCATCGACCACTGACATACGTGGAGAATGATCCAGGAGAGCCGGAACCACTAACACCGGCCCACTTCCTCGAGTTAGGTTATGGTGACTCTAAATATCCTATACATTTCATCGAACTAATCGACGCCACTACGGCAAAGGAGTCGTACAAGAAAAAGAAAAACTTACCGAACTCTTCTTTTAAAAACAACTTTGGAGACGCTGGAAAGAACAGTATTTGCTCCAGTTAAAAACAGCTAATCATTTTAAAACACCATCTGTTCATAAGAATTTAAAATTAAACGACGTAGTTCTTGTTGAAGGAAATTTAAAATCAAAATTGTTGTGGGAACTTGGAATAATCAAAGAAATATTTATTGGAAGAGACGATAACGTTAGATCTTGTCTTGTAAAAACTTTTAAAGGTCTCTTCAAAAAACCCATTCAATTGCTGTACCCTTTAGAAATTGTATAATATACTTGTACTAATTTGTTTATATTTTTCAGATTAATGGTAGGAGATAATACATTATTAATTAATCTCTGTTAAATTTATTTTTTGTGAAATCTTGAGGTATGTATCCTAGTATTTGTTCGTTTGTAAATTGAAGCTTTGTCATCTTTAAGTTTCATTATATTGTGTACTTTAATGTATATTTACTTTTTCTTTCTAATATGTATAATTTAGATTTGATTAGTAGTATTGTATCAGTATTTTCTTTGTAAGAATTGTATTTGAATAATTGTTTGTATTAATTGTGGTTCGATATTTACTGGGTGAACATTCTGTTCACCGGTGGGGTGTATGCCGAAATATTGACCACGCGAGGGCGCTGGTGTGCGCACATCTGTATTAAAATTGTAAAGATCGTTAGTGTGTGTGTGTGTGTGTAACTTGTATCGTAGGATGTAAGCCGCATCGCGGCAATTCGTATCTAATTAAACATTACTATACCTAAATTATCTCATGGAATTATTGTGGACTGTCTAACTAATTCGCCCGGATACACACTCCTTCCGTTTCGATATAATTATGGACATTGCTTCGTTTATAATTCGCTACATAGTGATTGCAATTTTTATGCTAGGGGCAGTCATATTTAAAGAGGCATTTATTCCTAATTCCTCAGCAAGTTGCAACATGTCTTGCTTTTTTCCCTTTACCAAGGAAAGCCATTTTTTAAACAATATCAAATAAATGTCACGCTAAATTTTGCACTATTTTTTTTGTTACTATTCTCTATTAATACAACAACACTGGTCCCATGCATACACAGAAAAACACAAAGAAAAACTTAACACTAAAAATAATCAAAATCCTTCAGGAGATTTAAAACACAATAAATCTTAAGCTAAAATTGCACACAATGCTTGAAATACAATTACAATTCTCTAGAAACAAAATAACACTGTTCCCATGCAAGAAAAAAACACTAAGTATTTCAAAATTTGTAAAGAAAATTTTAACCAAAATTCCTAATACAATATGCAGTTTGCAACTCAAAAATATAACAGTACTCACCCAGTTGAAGTAATCAGCTTGCTGTCAGAAGCAAATTATGTGCACTAGTGGTTTTGAACTCTTCCGTGTGAACAATGGTCCTTTTGACCAATCTTGAATCTTTCACCCTTAACAATAAGTGTGGTCAGTTTGACCAGCCTTCAATTCACTCGTGGCACGGCTTCAAAGATGAATTCAATCGCAGCGGCTTCCGAAAATCGCTTTCCCTTCGGACACTCTCGCCGTTAACACTATAGATCAGTTTGATCTTCTTTGAGCAGGACGCTCTTTTTCTCCGAAGCTGAATTCAATCGCAGCACGGCTTCCGAAAATCGCTATTCCTTCGGACACTGTGGCCGTAAACACTGTAGATCAGTTTGATCTTCTTTGAGAAGGACGCTCTTTTCTCCGAAGCTGAATTGAATCGCAGCACGGTTTCCAAAAATCGCTATTCCTTCGGACACTGTGGCCGTAAACACTATAGATCAGTTTGATCTTCTTTGAGCAGGACGCTCTCCTTCTCCTAAGCTGAATTCAATTGAATCACGGCTTCCGAAGATGTCTTTTTCTCTCTCCCTGCGTTGCGGTCCGTCCGTAAAAACCCAAAATTTCCTCCTCTCAAGGGTCCTGAATGCTAACTTTTTATCCCAAAGCGCTGCCACCCAAACTCTAAGCTGTAACGTTTGAAAGAATAACGGTAGCGTATTCTTGGTTAATTTAAATATGGAATTTATTTACGTCACAACTATTGAATATTATTTACAGAATGATATATTACAGTTATTAAAGTTAATTATAGATTGATAGAGTCCACTATTTTGTGAGAGGAGGATTCGTTGGTTACCGCTCCCGTGCAAGTTCAAATCATCTCTCCCTTATCTTCCGGTCGATGGGGCTAGATTCCTCGGGGGTCAAAAAGGGGTTGCGTTGCACCTGCAAGATGCACGTGTGGGTGTCGGGTCCAACAAAAGATGCCGACTCGATGTTGATGTTCGGAGAAGCGACGTTACAAGCGCGATAAAGAGATTACTTTGTATATTTAAAATACCATTGTAACGTCGTGAGTAGCTATCCTTCAATAAATAAGGTTACAGCTTCATATAGAAATAAAAAATTATTGTTTATTTGATAAACAATTCTTAATAAAGTAATATTGCCAAGCCGGTGTAGTCAGTTCATATTCCCATACTCAACGCCACCGGCGTTCATCGTCTTTTTCACTCCAATTTCCGGAATCAGCCCTTTTCTCCATTCAAGGCGGGCTTCACTCTCTCTCTCCCCGACTCTCTTTCAGTCTCTTTCCGTCTCCTCTCTCTCTTTTCCGTCTCTCCTCCTCCTTTCGTCCGTTCTCTCTCCCGGACTTTCTTGTCCATTTTTTTCTCCTCTTTCTTCTGAAAAAGAACCCTTTTCAACACCAGGGGTGTGTTCACAACACGCCCCTCGCCTCTTCTTATTCGCAGGTCACAAAAGTCTCTCTTGACCTCCCTCGTCCTATTGGCGCATAACACGCCAAAACACACCCGAGCCGTCTGGCCCAAGGCGCCATAGTTCCTTGTCCACATCTGGACACACTTGTTCATCACGCCACCTGTTTCTAGTATCCCCTTCACAAAACCCTAGAAAAGATGACATGATTATTTTGCGATAGACTTCGCCTATTATCAATGGGGCGCCGGCTCTACTTTACTATTATGGCGACCCGTCTGTCTCTCTTCACTCCCTGAGTTCAGACAATAAACAATGACCCCATGGCCACGTGCACTGGTCACTCCACAGCTGGTTGATCATAAAAATGCAGGGACAATCGATGACGTCGAACTTGTCCTTGACCAGCTGGTGAAACCATAAAACCTATTGTGAATCGAAAGATGGGAATTCACACCCATTGACGATGTCACAACTCCTTCCCCCTGAAAACGGTCCATTTCACTGGACTGCTCTGGCCTCAGTTTGGTTCAGTTCGCAACATTTCACACCAAAGGGTTGTCTTATCAATGAGACCGATCAGGACAGCAATCCAAGAAACGCATACAATCACAAGTAAATTAAACAAATGAATCCAAAAGTCTATAAAACTTACACTTTACAAAAAAAAAAAAACTTAAATTCCGAAACCTGGACCATTTTTTCCATTTCATACAGTTACATCACACTTCAAAATTTAGGGTTCTAAAGAAATTAATTTAAATTAGAATATTTCTATAATTCTAACACATCAATCGCTCATTCAATTGTGTTAAACATCTGTGAGCGTACACAGTCCTAAGAATTACTCATTCCCATCTACTTATTCCAACGGTGTTTCCAACGATATTAAATAAACAAAATAAACATTTATAAATTCCAATCTTTGCAAAAAAAATATTAAAAACCAAATTTTTAAATTAAGAAGTTTAAACTAATACTTTTTAAATTTAATTAAATTTTTGGCTATCAGCAAGCATTATCACAACCATCATAACAGGTTATTCACCATTCATGGTATTGTCTTCCATTACGTTAGTTATTGAGGAAACACTTTATTGGGAATATAATTAACAAGCCTCAGTAGCTCATGCAATGAATTTTCTAAATCTACATTATGTCTACACGGAACAAACTTGCCCATGTCTCTAATTTACCTTTGGTCGGTCCGACTTCCGACCCAACCCTACGCAACCATTTTAACACAAAGTCTATTTTCTTTACACGGTTTTCCAAATTTATATCAGAATGTCTATGTCGACCATTCGCGATACATCAATCTGCTCTAACAACCTCAAATTCAGAGTCGTTAAATTACATCCATCATAAGCACAAAGAAACTTAAACCTCGATTTTTTAATAATGTACATGCCAACTGTCATAACGCATGTGGTGTGCTTCGGATAATTCATCATTAGAGAACGACGAAAATACCACTTCCACAAATCCAATACAGTCACCCACGATGCCGCGTTGATCTTTTCTACCAAACTTTTCCCTTTTTAAAAAAAATAAATCTCGGCTCGCGTCACCTGGTTCAAATTCCCATACTTTATACATTTGATACGCGGGTACGGGTATCGGTTCACTCTTCCTAACCAAACAACGGGCAGAGTACGGTTTGACTGCCCCATCCCGTTTACACCTAAATCTAAAAGATACTCTGTATCTTCTCGTAGTGAATTAATTAACATCTAGGATGAACAACAAGTTTTGATCCTAAATAGCTTTCCCGTAACCAAATTAATATCCTTCTGCCTTAAAACAATCGTCCCAGACTCTGGTAGAAACCTTTCTTTCTTTTTTTTAGAGTTAATCATCCTTAAGTAGCTACTTCGATCAGGCGGTAATTTAAAATACAATTGACTTTTCCTTAAATTACCCTGAAAACCAAAATCCATAAATAGCTTTACCGAATAGAGAGTTTCGGAATCTATTCCTTCTGAGCTATTCTCCATAACCAAATTTGCCAATTCCGGCTTTCTACGGTACAATTTTATTAAATTAAGACGATAAACGGAACTGTGATCTCTTTTTCCGGGTAAATCTATCTCGAAACTAAATTCTGAACAAATGTTAGACCCATTATCCGTCTCTAAACTATCCTTATAAATCTCCCTTGGTTCTGAGAGAGGCAATCGCATTGCTAACCCGTCTTCCAAGCATTTCCGCACATCTGCTTTACACGTGTTTTCTTTCCCCCTTGTAACTGCCCTGCTATCTTAGCTATTGTATGATTTCGAAAACTTTCCCGATTCACTGTTATCTGCTTTTCACAACCCATTAACGTCCCAATGGTATATTTTTCCTCGCAGATATTCTCACAAATCAATCCTTCAGGGTTCGCCACTCCCTTATCTCTTTTGAATTCAAAAGAGCCATCTCCAATGTTATCCGGATTTATTACCCGCTGTGCACCCATCGCCACAGTTCTGACCCTTCCTTCATATAACCCAGCCTTCATTTTCACTTCACAATTACTATTTCTATACACGTTGACTTCTTTCCCTTCCACTTCAGACGGGGGGAAACGTTCGTCCATCTCACTGGGGGGTCACAATTCTTCTTTTCAAAATCACAAGACGTAGCGTTCTCCACGCTTTTATTAACTACCGGGTTAATTAAAGGCCTACACTTATTAACCAGTTCGCTAACTTCTGTGGTACGATTATCTGACAAAATACAAACATTTGCGAGATCGTTAATCCTATTCCCTGCCTTCAATTTATTTCATTTAACTTATTTCTGAGTTGAACTCTCATTCGTTCTAACTCAAGTTCTCTAGCTAGTCTACGTTCCTCAAATTCTTGGTCCCTTTCTTCCAAAATACCCTCCAACAAACATTTAACTGACTCTTCGTCATAGTATTTACTTTGACAGATTCTTTTCTTGAATTCTATCTTGGGTAAAAAGTAATATCAATTTCTACCCTTAATTCCTTCGCAACCTCTAACAATACGTCTTTTCTTTCTCTTAACAGAAACGTCATGATACACTAATACACACAAAATCAAATCTAAACTTAATCCTTACAAAAATTATACGAAGACTCAAGGTAACCTAACAATACACTAGACCTAGACTTTACTATATTTTACCCATATGCGCAAATCTAAACACAAATAAGCTACACATCAGTGTTCTCCAATTCAACAAGTATAACTACCGTATACTAAATTTCACAAATCTATAACCTCAACAATACCCTTCTCAATACTGTGTCAACAAAACAAGTATAACTACTGTATACTACGCGTTTCACAAATCTATAACCACAACAATACCCTTCACAATACTGTGCCAACAAAATAAGTATAACTACTGTATACTAAGTTTCACAAATCTATAACCACTACAATACTCTACACCAGTGTTTCTCAAAGTGTGGGGCGCGCCCCCCTGGGGGGCGCGATGACCCTACAAGGGGGGCGCGAGCGTATCGAAAATTTAAAGATTTTTTTTAAAAAAAATAACCGGAAAGAAAAGTAAAACAAAATGCTTTCTTCCATAATAAAAAAAAAATACACACAACAACACTGACATAATTTATGTTTATTATCTGGCTTTTTTCCGTCATCAAATAGCTATCTTTGATCCCAAAACCAAATTAAAAAAAAAAAAAAACATTTTGTTTTATTTGCTGTATTTCCTCAATGAGAGATTTTTTTTTTTTATTACGTTTTAACATAAAATATTACTCGTTAAAGAAAAAAAACGAAACCCAGACCCTGAGAAAAATTCTAAGAAGATAAACAATTCACCACTGTAATTATTATTGAAATACTGTACATTAGTTGTAGAAAAAAGAAAAGGAAGTCATGATTCACTTTTCAGCCAGGCTGCATAGTACGTTTGCTAATCATTAGATTGACCTTCATTCTTATGGTATGGTTATTATCAATATTAGTTCCCTCCCATCTTTTATGCGTTTGCTTTTCGCTTAGGAAAATTGTAAATAATTGAGTTTTGCGATATTTGGAAAAGAATTGATTGGTCTAACATTTCTGTAGGATAATTGAAAAGTGTCTGATTTGCGTCCTTTATTATGGTCTTGTACTTTTGAATCATTTTAGTTCAGTTTTATTGATTTTTTTCTCAAATCATCAAAGAATTGAATAGTCCTTGAAAGAAGGTAAGTATACTTTCTATAAATTAAAATATTCACTAGAATTCCGATTTGTATCGTGTACACAGTAAAAATAATTCTAAACAAATGATTGGGATGACTGAGTCCCCCCGCACTACCATTAATGTTAGTATCGAGTACGCGCCTGCTCCCGGGTTAAAACATTTTGAAGTCTTCTCGCTTTAAATGTTAAAAAGTAACGCAATTATTCTTCATCGGAATTTTATATTCTTTTTCATAATTTAACATTAATTCTAAATGCTAATTGTGTGAGGTTTAAAATTACAGTTCTTTTAAACAGTTATTTACAATTATAGCATTTATCTAAAAAAAAAAATCATTTTACATTTTTGTATACAATGTCGTGCCCACAGTTTTACTCTCCTTACAGTTCAGCTATTATATCAAGAATAATGTTTTATTTTTTTAAAAAAAAATGAACTCGTGCGAAGAGTCGGTGTTTCAGCCAGTATACGTTTGATGTATCAGTACTGAAGAAGGTATTTTATAAATAATTTCTTATTACTGAATTTGGCCGCGGTAGCCGAGTGGTATCGGTATCGGATCGTGGCTTGCCTTGTCACGAGTTCGAGCCCAGTACCACTAAAGACCCGCCGTGTAGGGCAGCGATGCACGTTAAACCTGTTGAGAGTTGAAAAGTTTTTTCCCGTTGGTGTGGTGTGGTAGTTAGGAGAGAGGGGTGCCAGCTCAGGTGTCATCCACGTCACTTGACCATGGTTCAAAATTACGTGGTCCGTCGTCAAAAGCCCTCGTGCAGCTGAACAGTGCGACGTTAATATTCAATCAATCAATCTTATTACTAAATTAAGAACAAGTTTAATAATTATTAGGGACTTCCACGGTCTTGTCTTGTAGAGGAAAGTTTTTCAAAGGAAGGTTTAATATCAGAAATTGACACTTAAAGAGTTATTTTTCTATATTTAGCTGAGATCTATATTTTGTCTTCAAGGCATCCACTGCAGAAAATCCGGTTTGAAAAAGGTAGGATGTTGAAAATGGTAATAGTATACGAAGTGCTTTTTGTTTTCAGTACAGATAATTCCTCATCCACCTCTACCCCAAATTCAAAGAGCGATTTATTACAAAATTGCCTTTTAATTTTCACTGGATGTGAAATCTATGAAGATTTCTTCTTCGGAAGTTGAGAGCCCTTCTGGAGTATCTTGAAATAGATCCCTAATCCACTCGTAACTTGCTACCAAGCTGTCCTCATCCAGAAAATACTTTTTAAAATTCTTTGCCAACATAGCTAAATGATTTTACATGTTTTAAAAACAACTTTCACATGTTGTTCTACAGATTTGTAAGTTTTAACACACATCGAGCTGGGGCTTTTTTTTTTTCCATCATTTACTTCAGTAGTGGTAAATCCAAAATTTAAGTATTTTTGAGAAGATCGCCTTGATTTAATTTTCGGAACCATGCTCGTTCTTCTGTGTACTTGTTGATTCTTTATTATGGTCGAATGTTTGCTTACGACTTAAAAAATGTATGTATGATATTGTTTTAATCTACTGCCGTAAATACTTAATTACCGTGAATTACAATTAACGTGGAAATTAAAAAAATGTACATTCAAGCTAGATTCGGTAGCTATAGGAGTATCGAGTCGACCAAAACTGACTGGAATTGTACGAGGAAAAGCATTTTTACATGTTTTGCGCAGACGTCCGATAGGTTGCCCAGACTCACGCAAACGTACCCTATAATGCCAGATGTGATGGATATGATAGAGAGCGACATTGACTAGACTATTTTTCTAGTGACATTTGTACTTAGAGAAATGAATGCTGAAGGAAATAAATCTTTTAATTAAATACATCATTTTGCGATCTGTTCCAATTTAAAAATTAGAGAAAGAAAAATAACATTATTCTAAGTATATATATATATATATATATATTTTAAGTAATTTTCTTAAAATATATATATTACTTTAAAAGTTACATATACACAAAATTTAATATACTTATCGTATTAATTTGTACGGTTTATAATTAAGATCGTATTGTAACTTTAGCGTCTCTCTCTCAAAGTGCATTTTTATTGCAGTAAATACATTATTGTTGTACGGGGGCGAGACAAAAATTATGATTGAAAATTGGTCGCCAGTATTGAAAGTTTGAGAAACACTGCTTTTAATGTATGAGTGGTGCACAGAGTATTTTATGACTAATTAATTAATACTAAATTAAGTACAAGTTTAATAATTATTAGCTACTTCCATGGGGTTGTCCTACAGAGCAAAGTTTTTGAAAGGAGTTTTAAGATAAGAAATTGACCCTCTGAGTTCATTTTCTATATTTAGCTGATATCTATATTTTGTCTTCTAAGCAAACCACCACATTTTGTAATATGTTCCAATTTAAAAATCAGAGAAAGGAAAAATAACTTAGTAATTATCCTATTACTTAACTTTTTTTGCTTAAAAGTAACATATACAAAATTTAATACTTATGTCATGAATTTTGTACGGTTTATAATAAATATTGTTGCTTTATCGTAAAAGTGCATTATTATTGCATTCAGTAAATTATTATGTATAAGGGGCGCGATAAAAATTGTGATTGAAAAGGGGGCGCCAGTATTGAAAGTTTGAGAAGCACTGCTCTACACAATACTGTGCCAACAAAACAAGTATAACTACTGTATACTAAGTTTCACATCTAAAACCACAACAATACTCTACACCATACTGTGCCAACAAAATAAATATAACTACTGTATACTAAGTTTCACAAATCTATAACCACTACAATACTCTACACAATTCTGTGCCAACAAAACAAGTATAACTACTGTATACTAAGTTTCACATCTAAAACCACAACAATACTCTACACCATACTGTGCCAACAAAACAAGTATAATTACTGTATACTAAATTTTACAAATCTAAAACCCCAACACTAATATTGCACATTTATACACTTCATACAAAACTTAAAATCTTTCTAGTCTCTTATTGTTTACCAACGTTACCTAGTCTTTATATTCCTTATTTAAAACATTTTACATACAGAATCAATACTCAGTTGCTGCCCCGAAAATAATCTCAATGAAAAGACTCACCTTCAAATTTGTAGAGGACACACAGGAACACTCGGGAATTCTGGCACTTGTAAAATACATGCGGACACACTTCATCACTAGCAGGAACGGGAGACACTTGCATCCAGCACTTCTCACAGCTGGGAACTCCAGGAATTAGGCGTCATTAAACTCGCTTCATCACAATGGCACACGGCTGGCATTTTTTTCTCTTCACTTAAAATAAAGGATTCGAGCATCTATTTACTTAAATGCCGGATCAACACCACTGCCACCAATTTCATATATATATATTTAGCTGTAACGTCGTGAGTAGCTATTCTTTAATAAATAAGGTTACAGCTTCATATAGAAATAAAAAAATATTGTTTATTGATAAACAATTCTTAATGAAGTAATATTGCCAAGCCGGTGTAGTCAGTTCATATTCCCATACCCAACGCCACCGGCGTTCATCGTCTTTTCACTCCAATTTCCGGAATCAGCCCTTTTCTCCATTCAAGGCGGGCTTCACTCTCTCTCTCTCCCAGACTCTCTTTCAGTCTCTTTCCGTCTCCTCTCTCTCTTTTCCGTCTCTCCTCCTCCTTCCATCCGTTCTCTCTCCCGGACTTTCTTGTCCTTTTTTTCTCCTCTTTCTTCTGAAAAAGAACCCTTTTCAACACCAGGGGTGTGTTCACAACACGCCCCTCGCCTCTTCTTATTCGCAGGTCACAAAAGTCTCTCTTGACCTCCCTCGTCCTATTGGCGCATAACACGCCAAAACACACCCGAGCCGTCTGGCCCAAGGCGCCATAGTTCCTTGTCCACATCTGGACACACTTGTCCATCACGCCACCTGTTTCTAGTATCCCCCTCACAAAACCCTAGAAAAGATGACATGATTATTTTACGATAGGCTTCGCCTATTGTCAATGGGGCGCCGACTCTACTTTACTATTATGGCGACCTGTCTGTCTCTCTTCACTCCCTGAGTTCAGACAATAAACAATGGGCCCATGGCCACGTGCACAGGTCACTCCACAGCTGGTTGATCATAAAAATGCAGGGACAATCGATGACGTCGAACTTGTCCTTGACCAGCTGGTGAAACCATAAAACCTATTGTGAATCGAGAGATGGGAATTCACACCCATTGACGATGTCACACCATTATATTTATACTTTTTTACTTGATAAAGCCCAACCAAGATAGTGTAAGATCGTCTTGTAGTTGAATTAATCAGCTCTAATTAACCGGATTTACCGTTTTTATTATTTCCTTCAAAACACATCACTATATTAATAATTTCGTTTACAATTAAAATTTACATCGGAAACTACAGGCAACTTCGTTCATTTTACGTTCGAGACTACTTCTTCTTCTCTCCTTCCCGCTCAAAAGCCAAAACAGTTCACAGCAGCCCCTCTTTCTAGTCTATCGTGTGCTATGTGTCAAGTCTCCTAGTGTACTATGTGCCACACCGTTACAATAGGGCCCCCCCTTTTTCTGCATCAGGGCCTTTGGATACCTAGCTACGCCACTAGCCTCAACCCGGATCTTACAAAGGATTGCAAAGCCGTCAAGCTCTGGACCTCCTAGAATCCTGCGTCCCCTTCCGATGTGGGTGTTGTGGGAGTGTACGTTACGCCACTGTCGTTGTCAAAGAGCATAAAAAGGCGCCTCTCCCAGGAAACTCCTCAGTCCGAGTGCAGACGGCGCCAAACCGTGACTGGCATACATCCACTACATATACCTTCTATAATAGATGTGCATTTTTAAATAATGTCTATCTATTTATTTTATATTAAATTAAGGTGACTGCCTACCTTTGGACCCAATTTTTTTATAAAAACAAATTTTTGAAACAAATCGAGTGTTTTTAGGAAGAAAAAAATAAATAATAATAATAATAAAAATGTAAATACATAAATTTTTTAAATAAATACTGTACTTTTAGAAAAATTGGTTGTTTTCAAGGATATTTTACCAAATTTTTACTAAAACGGGTTATACTATATAAAAATTTCTAATACAATTATCATAATTTTATTTATTCACAACATACATATTATGGTGCTCTTCAAAATGAACCAAAATCTAAGAGAAATATTAAAATACAAAAAAAAAAAAAAAAAAAAGTACAGACAATTATACATGATAATATGAAAACTTTGATATTTATATTTATATGAAATTTTGATATTTATATTTGATATTTATATTTATATTTATATGAAATATTTATATGAAAGTTTTTTCTTTATACAAACTACCCTCAATGAAAAAAATATTTAACCTACAACAAAACTTATGATGGAATATCTTGAGAAATTTTTTAATTGCTTTTCCTATAGTGAGAAGTTTCAGTGCGGTTGCCAAACTTCAAAACAAAAAAAGAAAGAAAGAAAAAAGACTGGACACAACTATCCGATGAGATTTAGGATTAAATCTGCCAGATTGATGCCAAATCCTGAAAATTTGTTATTGAAACGCCATTTCATCTGTCCCGTTAAAAGCATTTGTTTGTTGCTCAGTTACTTTATATATGTATGATATATATTTAAATTTAATTAATTCACATGTGCCTCTTAAGTTTAAAACCCTGTACTCTTTCTACACTACAGTTAGAAATTTTAAAAGCAGCGGTCTTCAAACGCGCGTATTCAACTCACGGAACCCCTAGAATTAGAAGTTGTTTTTGTAGGACCCAGGCCCACTTTTCCGCTTAGGCACTCTAGGCCCATGTCTAGGGCGCAGAAGATTTGCGGGCGCGAAAAATTAGATTGCGAAAAAAGTGAAAAAAAAATTGAAATTACAGTGGACGTAACACCGCCTAACGAATCATGAGAGAAGCATTTCTGCTATTGAGAGAGTAAAGACTGAAATGTGTGTGTGTGAGAGAGATCTACTATGGAAAAAGAAATGCTTAACAGTTTAATATTGTTATTTACTCAAAATGATATTACAATGGATATTGATTACATTGATGTCATTAATAATTTTGCAATGATCAGAACTCGGAGAAAATTGTTGTTGTACAAGTACAATGACAGTGACTCAATAAAGAATAAGGATGTCAAAAAGTAAAATATAGTAAAACGATAAGCGAAGAAAAGATGAGATTAAACAAGTTGAAAATATTTCATACAATTACGTGTACTCTATATTGTAAATGCAAGCGATTTAATTTATTTACTATACTACTTTACAGAAGGGGGTGGTCTGTGATGCCGTAAGGTAAGAAATGAACAAAAGAGTGGCAAAAACATGCCTCCGCCCTTCCCTTACGGTTGCCAATTTAGGGCACGGCGGGTCCTTAGGGGGTGGATAAAGGAAGGACTTTCCAAAGAACAAAAACTACTAAAGGAGTTTGAGTAAAGGGAAAATCCCTTTCGAACCAAAACTGGCAAAGTAAAAACTGAAGCAGGAGATGCTCTGGTAACTGTAGGTGGTGGGGGCCAGGGCCGGACCGTGACCTTAGGGGGCTCTGGGCTAACAATATCTGGGGGGCCCTAAATAATTCAAATTTTTGCCACTTTTTAAAAAAAAAAAATTTGTGCGGGAAAATTTAAAATATATGAAACTTAAGTTTTTTTTCTTTTATACAATCTGAATACGTTAAAAACAATTACATAATTTACAAAAGAACTTTTCTACACTTTGGTGCGGCAAATTCCTTTATTTGCTCATCATATTTTAAGTCTTTGGTGAGATCAGTGTTAAGAGAAAGAAACGATAAATAATTAAGCCTAGTATTTGTTATTGGTGTCCTATATTTGTTTTCCATATAGGACATTTTAGAGAACGAACGCTCCGCTTCACAACTAGTAATAGGGAGTGTTAGAAAAATCTTTAAAATGGTATACAAATTTGGAAAATCGTCAAAAAGTTTGCTTTCAAAAATTAAATTGAACATATCACTACAAGTATAGGACTCTAGCTCAGTTTTTTTTTTCTTGATGGATAAATTCTGGTCTACGTCATCTGAATAGTAATCAATAGCACGTACACTTCCCAGGTCAACGTTCTTCTTACTTTGATCTTTCAAATCCATCAAAAATTTTAATTTCTTACTATATGCTGCATATATATATTTGGTTTCTTCTATTTAAATCAAGGATTAGCTTATCTAACAATAAGCGTGTCTCTTTTAAATTTTTCTGTCCCATGCACAGCTTTTTCTGTGGATTTATCTGCAGATTTTGAAATAAGTCGTCATCGCTATATTCTTGACCACATCGCTGTATTCATCGCTGTCGCCAACTCAAGGACAACTTTTTGGCTGAGTCTTGATACTCCTTTAGTTTTTTATCTGACTCATATCGTGCACTGCTTATAAACGTTTTAAACGACATAATTAACTTATTCCTTTCACAGATGTCCAAACCAGGAGTCTGTAATTTTTTGTTAGTTAAATTAAATCTTTCTAAAATTTCTTCCCAAAATATAATTAAAATGGCAGTTTCGAGTTTTGTTAGTTTATTAAATAAATTTATACTGCCTCTTTTTGAAAAAAAAAATCAATTTTCTCCATTGTCACTATATATATATATGTGTGTGTCTTAAGAATATTTATGAAGGAGTTTAGAACTCGGCACCTTCAATTCTGTAAGCACGCAACCACTACACTAAAATGATCACTTCAGTCTAGAGGCTGTTACTGGCTTATATATATACCACCACCACATTACCATAATTATGTTTTCGGCTTCAACAACATCGTAGTGACAAGACCATCTGGTCTGACTTAAACTTTTTAAGTTAAATTTCAGTTTAATTTCAAGATTTGAAAGTTCCCATCTATGGGTCGAAGCAGAAAAGAAAACACACGTGTTGCACTAAACCAAAGAAGTTCACGATTTCAGTTGCAATCTTAACTTATTCTGCACTAACCAGATTAAGAGAATATGCAGCACACGGCGCATAATTAGTGAATTTATTTTTTTCTTTTAAAAGAGTTTGCACACCATTATATCGACCGGACATATTAGCAGCGTTGTCAAATAACTGTCCTCTACAATTATCCCATTTGTTTCTAAAAATTCTTGTAGAGAATTAAGTAAGCATAAGCCAGTGTGACTGCTAATCTTAATTAATGAGACTCGTCTTTCATACACTTTTCCCCGAAAACAATATCATAGTACAATAGCAAGTTGGAACAAATCTGGTGTTTTATCTATCACAATTCAATAGTACTTTGTGGGTCATCGTTATTTATTTGAGTTGTAATTGTTTTAATGATTTGCTTGCCCATGATCTCAATTATTTGCTCATATATTGTTTTTGTACGATATTTTGCGATAATAACGATTTTGGTTGTAATTCTCGCTGTTCAATATGTTCACGTAGGAATAAATGGATCGAACTCTGCTAATAATTCCAGGGCACACATAACATTACCACTATGAGGAGAACCAACAACTTCCTCGGTACCCCTCTAACTGATAAACCTCTTATAGCCAAATACTTTACTACCGAAATAACCCGTTTGAGACCATTGTGGTAGTATTCTGTTTCTTTTCTTAGTGCTCCTTTAACTGTCTATCTAAAACAGACTTATTTTCTTATCGAGTCAACCAAACTAACATTGAATTTTTATGTTCAATAGAATTTTTATGATTTTCTTAACAACTGTTTCCAATCACTGTTACGTGTTTTCAGTCAGAAAAGCCTGCTGTGTATTGAGAATTTGTTTCAGAAAAAAGTTTGCAGGTCAATCAAAAAACACTACCAATACTAGTTGAATAACCTAACCAAGATCTTTCCAGCACTTAAACATTTTTAATTTTTTTAATTAAATGATTATTCGAAAATGATCTATTTTGTTCTTTGCATTTTCTTACCGAAACAGAATATATATTATTTTAATCTTTATTTTTTGAAAATAACTCACTTCATGTGAAAGGATATAATCAATAAAATTTTTACTTAGATGTTTAGGCCACGAGCCCCCGTCAACGTATAATTCTCAAACTCATACCAACGTTTTCTAAACACTTTTCGGTCGGGGCATTACTGATGTCCTCTGGCTGAACAATATCTTTTTCAGAAGGCTGCTGGTCATCGTAATCTTGCATATTTTCATAATTAATATTTGCTTGTTGTGTTTCTCCCTTTTCTTTGGCTAATCTCCTTTCCCTTTCGCTTGTTAATGTCTCTGCGTTTGTTGTATTCTTATTACTTAGTTCCATTGTAAAAAATGTTAAATTTTTGACACATTTAATTTTTTTCTCTCGATTTAGCAGTAGTTTTCGTTTTTCTGCTACAGTTTTATATTTTCTGCCAGACATATTTATGTTGTTAACTACTTGATTTTCCTGAAAATCAGTTTAAAAATTTAGGTCATAATATTACGATAACACAATCGATGTGCTTTAATAAACTAAAAATATTCTAACAAATTTTTACAAAACAATATAGTATATTTCTAAGATAATTGAAAAAAAAGTACTTCGTTAATTCAAAAAAATAAAAAATCCTTGTCTATACTCACTAAAACTTAAAACGCTGATTATTATTATTATTTATTAGCCCATCAGTTTAAAGGGGATTTTATAAAAATAAACTTTAGAATTATTTGTTCCACTTTAAATAAATATTGTTTTTCCGTTGTCATCCATTATTTGCTGTAGCTATCTATACATAAAAAGGCCGACTTATTACTAAAATCAAGACTATTTTACATTTATCTATGATATTCGCGGTGAATCTCCATGACTCACATAAGCTGATTGTTATTTTTTTATATCCTACAGAAGTAATTAAGTTAACACAAATTTTAAAACAACTTACATATTTATGGAAAGTTCTGATGTTTTCAATCTTTTAAAAATTGGAATTACGGAAAATACTTAATCATTACTTCAATATCTTTCTACTTAAATAATTTAGAAAAGTGTATAGGCACTTACTTTTTACTTGAAACTTGAATAAACAGGTACCTATGTTTTAATTGCAGGTAGTATGCACAAGATACAGTACCAAATCAGTATATTATTGTAAATTAGAAATATAATTGCACGAAAATAAATTGCTACAGAAATAGTACAGCTACATTTGTATAAATGCTTGATGCTTGCCGGCGCCGATCTATGATAGAGCCTCTATCTATTAATTATTAATTTCCGCGTATTCGGTGGTAGGGTGGACGAACAAAAGAGTAAATTGCTCCTGAAAAAGAAAATAAATTTGATATGGTACTTCTGGTATTTTATTTTTGATTTTCATTCCTTTACTGGGGTTTATTATTTCATTACTATTTTGAAATTTATTATTTTATTACATCTTTTTCTATTTATTATCTTCAACGGAGAACGGGGCCCCTAGAAACTGGGGGCCCTGGGCTGCAGCCCATACATAGATCCGGCCTTGGCGGGAGCGTAACAATTTAAGGTGCCTAGGGCGCAGGCGAGGATAAAAACGGCCCTGGTAGAACCCCTCGAAGTAGAAAGTATTTTCGTGGAACTCTATTCCACACACACACATTTAGAAGAACATATCTTAAAATAATATTTAAAGTAGATCGACATATTATAGGTATTATATGTATAGACAATTTAAAAAAATATTGAATTTATTATTAAAAAATTTTAAACTACTTTTAATATAATGTACTCGTTAATAGTATTCACCTACTCTTGCATTATGTTTGGCCTATGTGCTTGCATTTTTTCACACAAACTGTTGAAGTCTGCCTATTGAGTAATCACATGACATATTTTGAATTTCATTGGTTTCTGTACTTAGTTTTTGTAGCCACTCACGTTGAGGGAAGCATTTCTCACTTAGTATATACATTGTTCTGAATGGCATTAAAAAGTTTATAGCTGTAGCTGTTTTTGCATGAGAGGGATAAATTTAGGTTCTTTTCTTGCTTAAATGTAGATTTTTAATATCGATTCTGCTGATATATTGTAAGTGTTTTTCCACAAATACACTCAGGAACATTGAAAATAGCGACCCAAGAAGAAAGCATCGGATTGAAATGAAATTTAGTACACATAATGACACAGATGAGAGATTCACTTGATCTCAAAAACAAGACAATTAAACGAATACGGGGTGTGCAACGACACAAATACTGGGCAACTTCAATAGCGCGTTGGACCACCTCCAGCTGCAATACATGCCGCCACACGGTCCGGCATTGAGTTGATTAGACAACTTATTGATTGACAACACAACCTTTTGCTAATCTGTGACATTCCACATTGATCTGGCTTGGCACTGTAGACGCAGTTGTCAATGTTCCGGTGTTAAAGGGAGTGCACGGAAAGGGCACTTGGATTTAAGATTTGCTTCTGCAAGGTATCTGGAAATTGTTTGTGGAACAATTGCTATGCCTACGTCTGCTCGTATTGTTGAACGAGTCACTGTGGGGTCTCCAAGTGCTTGTCGCACGATCCTTCGATTCTCTCTCCTCGTGGTCTTCCTGGTCGCTCCAGACCCGGTTTTCCGCGCGTGGGTACCTTCTCGTGTCCACTGCTCCCAACAATTTCTAACGGCACACTCCGAACGATCCACTTGGCCAGCAACGCGGCGCGTCGACCAACCTGCAGTTTTCATCCTGATGATCAGGCCTCTCTCAAACTCGCTTAACTGTGAGAAATGTCTTCTAGCACGTTTACCTGGCTTGTTTCGATTACCAAAGTCTTCCTACAATCGGCGGGTAATCGTCACATTTAAGAATCTTCGAATTTGCGCTGGCTTATATAGCCCCCTCTTCCTAATTGTAGCGCCACCTCGACGTGTATGAGCATGCGTATTGGCACAAAACTTGGACCATTTGCATATCACATTACGCTGTACTTATCTGCAAAGTTTCGTGATTGTACTTAGCTTCCTTCTTGGGTCGCTATTTTCAATGTTCCTGAGTGTATAAAAAGGTGCATTTCCCCTTAGAAAACTATTTAGTTTTGCAAGACATTGTATTAACGGATATAAAATTATCTCGTCGAGCCAGGATAGTAAATAATAAAATATTCACAGTCTAGTAAGTAATATATACATATGTATAAAGATAAAATGCGCGCACGTTTTATATAATATTCCTTTATATTAGCTTAAAAAGTATTGCAAAATAAAGTTATGTATCAATACAAATTGCAACTTCTTAAGGAATCCGACTACGTTCGGAACCGTGATGTTGCAAAAGCGTATAAATGTATAATTTTTATGTTATTTAGTGTCACTTAGATTTGAAAATGTGTATAAAATTGTTTTAAGAAAAGTATTACAATCAAAAAAATAATTTAAGTATAATATTTTGGCAAAAAAGGAACATCGAATGACCCATTTTCAAAACATTCTCCTTTTATGAAAAATGCTTCTATTATAATAATATTTGGCCTGTATATAACTCAGACCTCTGTACAGAGGCTGAACCAGAATTTTTGAAACTTGTCACTTAGAAGTGGATTTATCCATGTTTTACTGCAACAAAGGGGAGAAATTTCAAGAAAAAACGCCGATAATTATTTCAATTGGTGGTAACTCTGAAAAAAAATGAGAATTTTTCAAAAATCCTTGTTGAGACTCTCTGGAGAGGTCTTTACTTTATATAAGCATTATTATTATAGAAGCATTTTTTATAAAATTGGAACATTTTGAAAGAAGGTTATTCTAAGTTAAATTTTTGCCAAAATATTGAATTTAAATAATTTTTTTTTGTCATAATGTCCTTAAAACAATTTTATAAATACATGTATTCTGATCTAAGTGACACTAAATATCATGAAAATTATCCATTTACGTGGTTTTTTAAAATCACGGTTCCGAACGTAGTCGGATACCCTAATAACAGGAATGACCTTTAAATTCTTCTTGGTATAGAAACATTTTAGAGAACGTGAATTCATTTTGCATACGCATTTATAAGTTTCTTTTTGGTTTTTTTAATTCTGACTCGTGGAACCCCAGGGCTCCGTTTAAATCCACAGTTTAACTACCACTGTTTTAAAGTAAGTAGCTCTATATCAGTTGTCAAAAAGAGATTTAAGTTGATAAATTTGCAAAATTTCAATATTAGGTAAGTAGGTGTAAGGAAAAATAGTAAAACCATTAAAAGGCCCAAAAGAGGGCACCCTAGGAAACTTCGATACAAGGCCCACTCAAGACTAGCTACGCCACTGGCAAGGGTCTATGAGACAAAAAGTTCAGGAACCTCTGTTCTAAGAGGTAAAGCTGAACTAA